>VDFB02256851.1:0-97767 GCA_007258455.2 Sequoia sempervirens
CGTCCGGGGATAAACTTTTAAAAAATTGGAAATTACACATCAAATTTTACAAGCACCCGACGAACATCAAATTTTACATATTTTGTCAGATAGTTTCGTCGTATTTTGCAGTCAAATGTATTAGTGTACCTTGTTTTGTGCCCTGGAAATTTGTTCAAAAGCAAGCATGTGGAAATATGACTGAAAGCTATCAACCATGCATTTGTAGGGAATTAACTTTTCATCCTTGGTGTCATATTCATCATTGACCAGTTGATGACCAATTGAGAATCTCCAAAGACTAGGAGTGTTTTGATTTTCCATTTGATAGCCATTCGGAGTCTTGTGACAAGTGCTTCATATTTAGCAACATTGTTAGTACATGGGAAGGAAATTTAGAATGACTTAGGAAAGGAGTCCCCTTGTGGTGTGATGAATAGTATACCTACTCCCGAGCCATGGCCTGTATGAGACCCGTCAAAGTAGAGCTTCCAAGGTGATTTAGGCTCAGCATGAAAGATGGAATCATTGAGGAAGTCTGCTACCAACAAGTGATCACCTTGTACGGGTGCATCTGCGAGTTGATCGACTATCACTTGTCCTTTTATAGCTTTTTGTTCCACGTACTATATGTCATATTCACTCAGTATGATAACCCATTTTTCCAACCAACTTATTAATGTTTCCCAATTGAGAAGATGCTTCAATGGATCAATCTTTGCTACTAGTTGTGGCTTGTGGTTTAGCATGTAATGTCTTAACTTTTGGGCGGTGAATACAACTGCAATACAAACACATTCTATGGGTGTGTAGCTGACTTCATATCTAACCAATGTATGACTAATGTAGTAAATGGCTCTTTCCTTTTCATCATGGTCATTTTGTGCAAGCAATGCTCCCAGTGTTGAAGTGGTTGCAGAAATATATAGAATCAATGGTTTTCCCTTAATTGGTGGTATTAGGACAGGAGGTGTCAAAAGATAGTCTTTGATCTGTTGGAAATTTGCTTGACATTTGTCATTCCACACAAAGGGGATGCCCTTACACAACAGATATTGGAATGGTTGGAATTTGTCTGCTAGTTGTGCGATGAAGCGCCGAATAGATTGTAATTTTCCTTGTAATGTCCTTAGCTCACTAATTCCTTTTGGCAGAGGCATTTCCAATATTGCTTTCACTTTAGTGAGATCAACTTTAATGCCTCGGCGAGAAACTATATATCCCAAAAGTTTTCCTAAAGTCACACCGAAGACGCACTTCTTAGGGTTCAAATGAACCTTGTACTCTTCCAACCTCTTAAAAATTTTATCCAACACCTTTAGATGATTGTTGCGTGTCAAAGACTTTTCCAGGAGGTCATCAACATAGTCTTCCATTAGCATGTACATGAGGTCATGAAATATTGTTGTCATGGCTCATTGATATGTAGCACTTGTGTTCTTGAGGCCAAAAGGCATAACGTTCCAACAATATGTACCCCAGGGACAAGCAAAGGCCATTTTTTGTTGATCTTCTAGGGAAATACGAATTTGATTGTATCCCGAGAAACCATCCATGAGGGATAGCATCTCATATCCTATTGTAAGATCCACAATGATTTCTATGTTTGGAAGTGGAAAGTCATCTTTCAGGCATGCCTTGTTCAAATCACGGAAGTCTGTACAGATGCGTATTTGACCATTTGGCTTAGTGACAAGCACCAGGTTTGAAATCCAGTCAACATAGTCTATTGATCTTATGAATCCCATGTCTAGCAACTTCTTGAGCTCAGCTTTGACTAGCAAGGAAATCTGAGGGTGCATCTTTCGCAGCTTTTTCTTGATTGGTTTAGCGTTTGGCAATAAGGGCAGATGGTGCAAAACTAGTGTTGGATCCAATCCTAGCATATCGACGTAGGACCATGCGAAGTTAATCTTATATTATGAGAATAATTTTTGAAATTCAGATATTTCTTCTTCTATCAAAGATGCTACAAAGAGAACTATTTTGGGATTCTCTAGTGTGGCTATATTAACTTTTGTAGTGTCCTCAATGAGCATTGCCAATTTTTCCTATGTAACGGGAAGAAATTCCAATACTCCATCCTTGGGTGCCTCAGAGAGGTTTTCACCCTTAGATATGTTCTTTATTTTTACTTTTGTATCGTCAGGAGGTGCCTTGCGGTTTTCACCTAAAGATGTGTCTTCTTATTTTTTATTTTTTATTTTTGTGACTGGAGGATTGCACAGTCTCCTCGGAGTATGGTGCACAATCTAGATCTATAGTGAATCTGGCTTTATGGTCCCCAATTGGTATGCCTTCACAAAGTCCCATGAATTATGCAATAACTTCATCATTCTGAAAAAATGTCCATAGTGGGCAAGCCTTGTTGATCCCAGTCAATGAGTCGCGGGTAGACAAGGGAGATACCGTCATTGGTATTGGAAAAGGGCAGGGAGGATGTAGAAAGCATGCAAACAAAGGCTGAAAGGGTAAAGACCAAACTATCATCCTCAAAGTCCCAATTGGATTCCATCCAGTCTTCATCTTCATTAGATTCGGGCAAATCATACTCATTGGAAAAATAGGGGACAAATGGATTGGAATCACAGTCAATAGTGTTAGGTGGTCATTCAAACAAGTTAGAATGATGGTCAATAGGGTCAGATGGTTGAAAAAACAAGTCAGGATGATGGTCAATAGGGTCAGATGATGGTGCAAGTTTGTCATCATCATGAGGCCAAAAGATTCTTACCCAATCTTCTCTTTTCAATGGGACTTTAGGAGGATCTTTAGGAAGTTCAACTTTAAACACTTGTCTAAATCTTTCATCAAAAGAAGGCTCGTCGGGTTCTAAAAACATTTCGTCAAGGGCATAATCACTTATGGATCTTTGAGAACCAAATTCCCACTCATGTGAGTAAGTCTTGGTAAGGGAATCTTTGATTTTCAACACTTTCAAAAACATTCACTCTCTCACCCGAAAGTACATTGGTACGTTGATCGTCAATTTCGATTAGCCCAAACCCTAACCCCAAATACTTTGGTCTTATAGAATGCATTATAGGTTCTCTTCTTCCTATCTTGTCTTTACCAAGGACACTAGTTCCATCATAGCCTTTGGCTTTCATAATGTCATATCCTTTTCCATATTGTTGTACTGGTAACGGGGATGGGTCCTCTTGATCTTTGTAAATCCAAGCTAATATATCTTCAATTTCTTCTTTGTTTAGTTCTCCCCATTTTGTGAAATTCATTGTCAAAGGAACTTTGAAAATCTCTTTGGGCTCCAATCTGAAACAAGGTCTACCATAAGCTTTTGGAGACTTGGGTATTTTAGTGATACAATAGGTCATGTTCAATTTGTATTCTCTGCAACCTTGGTCTTCAATCTTGATATTAGGGTCAGCACTTGAGATGATGGTGGAAGGAAATGGTATGGTGGAAGACGAAGGAGTGTATGTGGATGGTTTGGTGAATATGGACAATTCAATGTATTTGGAAGAAGTGGATGTTGAAGCTTCGCGGTTAATTGGCACTTGGTGTTCAGAAATACCCCTCAGATTGGTGCAATACTAGAAAGGATTGGGATCTCCAAGTATGGTAATTTCGATGCCATCAAAAGGAAACTTCAAGCATTGGTGGTAAGTGGACGGTATGGCCTTTAAGGCATGAATCTAGGGTTGACCAAGTAAGATGTATGGTAGCTCAAGATCTAGGACCTAACATGTGGTGTCTACAATGACTGGCCTGACATGAATAGGAAGCATGATAATGCCCCTAGAAGAGCATTCCTCATCATCATATGACTTTATGACAATGATTTTGGTTGCATCCACACAAGCATCATAGAAGCCTAGTGCTTTAACCAGTTTTAGGGAGCATATATTCAATCCTACTATGCCATCTACTGAGACTTGTCTAACCTTATGTTTATGGATGAAGACTTCGATATGCAAAGTATCATTGTGAGATGGTTTAGGTGAGGAATAGTCTTGGTCTGAAAAGGTAATGTGATGGGGAGTAGTCAAGTATCCAACCATGGCTTTGAATTGGTTGACATCAATGTCATTAGGGACAGAAGACTCTTGTAAGGCTTTATCAAGTATGAATTTGTGTGCAGGCGAGATACATAGCAGCTCGAGTATGGAGATTTGAGCAGGAATCTTTCCCAATTGGTCAATAAGATTAAATTTCCCTTTGGGTTGTGATTGTTTGGCAGAGGGACCAGGTATTGTGATCTTTGGTTGTCTAGCAGGAGGACCAGCTATTGTGACCTTTCCTCTACAAGTGGTCACATTACACTTAGGGGTTTTCTTAATGGTGATAGTATTGCCATGTTCGTCAGTAGCTCGAAGATGATTAATGATAGGTCCACTGGAATAATCAAAAGCAGTGTGGGTGTAATTGGTACAATTATTGTTCTTTGGACCTGACGTAGAAGCATTCCCTGAACCATGATCCTACAGTGGGTTTTTTATGAATTCTATGGTCCAAATTTGAAGGAAATTATTGACCATCTAGTTCAATGGTATGATTTTCAATAAGATCCTATACGATATTTCTTAATTGTCTACAGGAAGAAGTTTTATGTCCTTTTACTCGGTGGTAATCGCAGAATGCATTATCATCCCACCATGATGGCTTGAATTGTCTAGGGTCATATGGTTTAGAGTCTAACAATGTGATGATGTTGTTTTGGAGGAGCTTCTTGAGGACAACTTCAATTGGTTCACCCAAGGAGGTGTATGTGCATCTTTTTGGAAATTGTTTGGTTTGACGTGGTTGCCCTTGGTCTTGGTTTCTTTGGATGGCATTTGCGGTAGGTGTCGGTGTGGTGAATGGTGTGTTTTGGGGTTGAGTTCCTCTAAGTGTGATTGTAGGACCTATCATGTTTACTACTTTAGCATCAACAACGCCATCATTGGTGATATGTTTGTTTTTGACCCAATATTTGTTTTTCTCATTGGACGGATTTGGGTTTGTGTTCTTGTTGCCATATTTGAGTTCTCCTTTTGCAATTAAAGCCTTTTCAAGTTGGACTCCTTTTTTGATGAGGTCTGTGAACGTGGTGCAACAATGAACTTGCAAATTATATCTCAATGGGCCAATGAGGTTTTGGACAAACATGTTTACCTTTTCCTTTTCTAGTACCTCCACCAGGCATCAACTTGCCAAACCTCGCCATCTTTGGAAAAATGGAATGAATGTTTCATCAGTGTCTTCTTGAGTATTCGTACATAAATTGGCGATGGTAATGTTGGTGTCGATGTTATAGCATAATTTTCTACAAATTTATCAGCAAGTTCCTCCCATCACTTTATTCCTTTGGGCAAGGTAGCAAACCATTCAAGTGTGAGACCCACGAGACTCCTAGGGAAGAGTCTCATCAGATAGGTATGTTCATATGCAACGTCCACGCAATTGGTTGTAAATTCTCTTATGTGCTCAAGGGGATTAGTCTTGCCTTTGTACTTGGAGAAGTTGGGTACCACATATCCTAGAGGGAACAGTGACATCTATAAACTCATGTCAAATGGGTATGGACATAAGTCATAGGATGTGTGGGTCTTTTTGTTGGAAATTTTCATGTTTTCCATTTTTTTTACAAGACAACAAGTTGAGCTATGAGTGCATCAATTATAGGGTTTTTTTGTGGCGTCACACATGCTAATAATGGGTATTCCATGAGTTCCCATTTGTTGTGATGATATGTTCTGATTGAGGATGTATTGTTGTGGAATCTTTGGAATTTTTTGGTATTGAGAATTTTGAATAGGAATGTGTTGTTGTGTATGGATATGTGACGCGTATGTGGGAATGTGAGTTCCAGCAGTGTTAGTTTGTATTTGAGGAATTTGCTATCCTTGAGTGTTTTGATGCCCAAATGAAGTCATGTGTCGTGTTATTTGATTTCCTTGTCCAAATTGGTAAATGTGGTCATGTGGGATGTTTGTGTTTTGTCTTTGGGGAATATTAGTGTTGGTATTGATTTGTGATGAAGTATTAACATTTGGTTGAGGTCCTTGAATAGTAATTCATTGTTTGTTCCTCCCAAAGGGGTTTGATGAGTTTGTTCCCATGGCATTAGTTGAGGACCCAATTAAAATATTTGATGATGTCGTTCCCATAGCACTAGATGAAGATCCAAATAAATGGTTTGATGAATTTGTCCCCATTGTATTGGTTGAAGATCCAAAGGTGGCTCCCACAATTTGTGATGAAATTGTTGATATTTGTGGGATAGATTGTGATATGGCTTGTGCTATAGTTGATGTTCCCACAATAGATGTTTTGTTGACTGTGTTAGAGGTATTTTGAGTGGAGGTGCCATTGGAGGTAGCATTGATGGTGTTTTTTGCACTTTGTGTGGTAGCACCAATGAAGGTATTGTTTGCATTATGTTGTGGTGTCGAAAGAAGTTGATTGGTGTTGGAGGTATTGTTTGCATTATGATTGGGAGATTCTGCTCTTAAGGTGTTAATGTTGAATCCCCATGGAAATTTAGACCCTTGATGTAAAAGGGTGTGTGCAAGAAGTTGAGTCCACTTTTTAGCCAAAAAGTGGAAGTGTTTTCCCTGATTTTCAGAATTTGTCAAAATTGACCTAAAAATTTGAAGCACTTAAAGGTTGAATCTTAAAAAAAAAACAATAATATGAAATGTAGTACTCAGAATCTAGTTTCCAAATATGTAATTTATTTGAATACCCAGATGACGCAAATTCATTTTTAATAGGAATGTCTAAAACCACTTTTTAAAAGTCACTTTTTTTTACCATACCATGCATATATAGTACATCATCCATATTTTGACCTAAATACTTGTATTTTTCTGAATCCGTTTGGGAAATGATCTCTAACACATTGAATAATGTTCATGATATTTTTTGTAATTTTTTTTTAATATATATTTTTTTGTAATTATGTTTGCTTCTAGATTTGATTGTGTGCAAGTTTTTTCATCAACGTTTCGAATCACACTCCATGATGACACATCTCCTTCAGCTCTCTATCCTAATGATGGATCACGGAGTGTGATCCGAAACATTGATGAAAAAACTTACACACAATCAAATTCAGAAGCAAACATAATTACATTCAATATGGATCGTGGAAATCTCATATCATTAATATATTTTTTTGTTAATTTTTTATTGGTCGTAATTGTTGGTTTGAAGATCCCATGTATGTCATGCATAAAATGACTTAACTTATCATTTTTTCTTTTTCTTTTTCTCAAATTGAAAATAATTGTCTAAATATTGTTCACGTACAATTTTTTTTCCAAAAAATTATTTTGATAAAAAGTTATTAAAATAATAAAAAACCTGATATTTTTGGTTTATGGACCAATTTCATCAAAAATTATTTGAAAAATAGAAAAAATAAACCAATTGGCAAAAAAAAAATATTTAGAATCTGCACAATCTCATCTCAAATAGATTTTAATTTCATAAAATAATTTTGAAAAAAAAACTCGTGAGCCATATCAACATAGTCATTTTTTTCTCTCGATATTGTCATGACCTTGTACTTGTAGGTCCAAGGCTAAGGGTTGGGTTACCATGCATTTTCTAAGCCTAAATCCAAATGAGAAACATGGGTTGTGATTTTCAAACCTTTTGGAATGAGTACCCACTTTAAAATGGGTACCTATTCTAAGAAATGTATGGGTACCTATTTTAAAGCTGAAAAATGACACTTCCACTAGAAGTGGACTCAACTTCTTGCACTTACCCAAAAGCATGGCTAGATATCTCTCTAAATCTTGCAAGAGTGATTCCTCTACAAAGGAAGCCACGTCGGGGTTTTGGGCGGCAGCTTCTAAGTCTTCCATGAATACATGTCCATTTTCATCTCTACGTATAAATGGTTCAAAGGGATTGTGTGACGAGGATTCCATGTTCATGTCACTAAAAGGGTTGATGAAAGATGTCCCCAAGTCTATGTTTAAGTTCATGTCATTAGAAAGGTTGTAGGGGTTGTTGCCTTGTCCAAAAGGGTCCATTTGTCTTCTTTTCCTTTGGAGCCTAGTCTCAACCATATAAGGATTTGCTCAAATGAGGGAGGATGAATGATAACCAAACCTATGAATGGGAATGATATGACACTATGTTTTTTGGATTTTTGAAATAAGGGATGCAATGCAAATGCAACTATATTTTTAGTTTTTTTTTTTAAATAAGGAATGCAATAATGACAATGTTGTATAAAGGGGATGTCAAATACAAAGTGAAAATGAGGACTAAAATGAATGGTGGACTAAAGTGTTTAAGGTATGTTATGCAAAATGCAAGATGTAAGGAATCTCTAAGGTGCAATCAATTTTCGGAGACTTTTAGGAATGGTTAACTCATTATCCAAAGTTGGGTCAATGTCTTAATTTGGATTATCAAAGGACTTTTTGTAGGACTAAATAAAAATGACAACATGACAAAGTGAGGTTTCCACACTAGACTTATGAGTTGGAAATATCTCACAAAAGGATAATGACTAAAGGATTGATTTTGACTTAGTCCAATGATAACCTACTTTTGAAGGAAAAGATTTACAAAGTATGGAAAGTTTTCCTATTCTAAAGTCTACAAAAATGAGGACCTAAGAATTTGAGGGTGGATCCTAAGATGCAACTAAAAATTTTGCAAAGGTGGGCCTATGGTGCAAGCTAAGAGATACGAAGATGGGTGATTTGAGCAATTTTATTTCTGGTTTTGAATAGAGGTCGTTGAAAAAAGATGTTTAGCAATAGATTGAAAATGTTTGGTCTCGAGTTTGGACAGTGACAATGATTTTTCTAAATGATAGGAAAATGTGTTGTTTCAGGTAGCAAATGCATTGTAGAGTCTAAAATGCATTTTAGTTTCAGCAAATGTGTTGTTCAGGACATCAATTGTGGTTTGATAAATCAATTGCATTTTTCTATGAATTAAATGTGTTTCAATACAGGAAGATGTGTAGTTTCAGATTGTAGATGTGGCTTAGTAGGTCAAATGTGTTGTTCTGTGTAGCAAGTGTGTTTCAATATTGGCATATGTGTTTTTCTATTTTTCAAATGCGGTGTAGCAGGTTAGATGTGTTGCACAGAGTCTCAGATGCATTGCACAAAGTCTAAAGTCTGGTTTCCTTGCAATTTTTTGTAGATTTTTGAGATTGTTTCAGTTTCAATGTGTTGTTCTGGATTTGTGAAGGATGTTTATGTGTCCATTGGTTCAAAAAACACTTGACAAACACATGATTTTGTCTTTGAATGTTAAAACAAGCACAATGAAGACAAGCACAACCCTAGGGATGGAAAGGACCATATCCACTAGATTCCCACTTGGATTTCTCTAGCCACACTTATTTTTAGCGGGTGACTTGGAAGCTTGGCCACACTAGCTCCCCTCCATGACACTCACTTCTTTAGGTCAACCAAGCTTCGATTCCTCATGAATCTCCCATGACAGACTCTTCACCTCTACTAAGAACTGTGAGAATGTGGGATGGCTTGGCAATGACTATTGTTCCACCAACAAATAGAAAGGGTTTTTGGAAACTACACAAAAAGTTTCTAGTAAGGGCACTCGTTCAGGTGGCCACACATGAGGCAAGATTATCTCTGATAAGGAGGATTCCCAGCCTGAAGAGGTTACGCTCAATAGGTTTTTAGGCACCACACGGGTATTGAGGGAGTCACTTGTCTGTGTGACACATCCGCACCTATAATGCTAAGCTTTCCATTAGCATTCACATTTGTATACCAGTCAGGAGTAGCTTGGATAAAAAAATTTGCTGCCGGTTTGAGTCGCCTTGGGGTGAGTACTTTTTCCCACCAAGGAAGACCCAATTCCTAGAGTCAATAACAATTTCTCTTGCACCTAGGATCGCACAAGTGTGCAAGGGGAGAGGATACTTTTATTATTGAATTGGAGTTACACAAATTGAAAACACTTGTTCATTTTAATGCCCAAATTGAAATGTGGGGGTGGTAAAGTAAAAACCTCTAATTGTTTTTGTTTCTCAAGGTCACACAATGTGCAAGAGAATTGCATACACACTTAAAAAGCTATTACTACACCACAAGACACACATGACACTTGTTCATTTTTTTAACCCAAATTAGTGTGAGACAAACAATGTTCATTTTAAGCCAATGCCATGAAAAATGCATGTAAATTTTAGCCTTGATGAGTTTCAATGAAATTTGTGTTCATTTTAAACCCATGAGTGAATATGCATGTTCATTTTAAACCCATGAAATGTGAATGCAAGTTGTAGTTTGTTTGTTTGTTTGCTTTAGGATTGTAAAAGAATTAGAAAATCATCAACAACAAAAAGGTTAGCAACTCCATTCCAGGTTGCCACATGCTGTAAACAACAAATTAGTAACCCAAAAATTCCTAATCTATCAAATTGAAAGGAAAATATGGAAAAATCTATCAAAAACCAAAAGCAAAAATTTACCGAGAAAATGCGTTGTTTTGCAAAGCGAATGTGTTGCAATAGTGTCAAAACCCGAAAGCAAAAATCTACTAGGCAGATGCATCGTTCTGCAGAGCGAATGTGTTAAAACAGCAGATGCGTCGGTTGGGCCTATAGATGCGTCTCAAGAAATCAAATGCAGCATTTTTTCTGTCAGATGCGGCTCAACAATGTGGATGCGTCGTTCCTAAAAGCGAATGTGTCAAAATGCATCGAATGCGGCTCAGAAAGTTGTAATTGCGGCGTTTCATACCCGTACTTGCAAAAAAGACAAAAATTCGTATGGAAATCTACAAAAAAAAAGTGTTTTGGCGTTAGGTTTACCAATGTATCTAAGAAAAAAAGTTAGGTTAGCATGAAATCAAATGCATAATCAAAACCCTAGTTAAACAATGAAGTACAATGGAGTAAAATAGCATAAAACAAAGAACAATCTCACCAAAGTTCTTCAAGCCCTTCTCCATTTGCTACAAAATGATGTTTGCCCTCATATTTTTGATGAGCAGCCTATGACTATGACAAAGGCCTAAGCAAATATTGAAGGATTATGTTCAAAAGCTACAAAATGTAAGTATGCAAGTATGAAGCAAGCCTAAAGTCTGAAGCATGAAATCACAAAGTCAAGAGATATGAATTCAAGAGCATGAAGTGTATGAAGTGTCTCAAATGAGGCCAAAATTTTCTTTTTATAGAAAATCCAATTTTGGATGAATGGCCAAGATTGAAAGTTGAGAGATGCCTTAAGATCAATGGTTGCAATTAAATGTGACAACCATCAATTAGGGTTAGGGCAGCATTAGGTTAAAATTTGAAATGAAGGGATGAGATTTGATTTTCGAAAAAATCAAATCAAAGGACTAGAATTCATGTCACAAGAGATATTGGGCATGGAAAAAGAGGTTGTAAAATCAAATAATAATTTAAAATTATTTGATTTAAAAGGCTGAGTTGACCTTTTGAATTAAAAATTGATTTAATTCAAAAGTGGTGGGGTCATGTGACAGTAAATAATTATTTAAAATTATTTACTTAGAGGGAGAAATAGAAAGTGGACAATTTTAAATAAATGATTTTATTTAAAATTAGAAAAAGCCAAGGTGGACAATAATTAAATAAATTATAGAAATTTATTTAATTATAAGAAGAAATAAGAAATTAATAACGTATTTAAATAAATAAATAAAATTCAATTATTTAAATAATCAGGAGGAAATAGATAGGAAATAATAATTAAATAAATTTGGGGATTTATTTAATTATAGAGGGACATAAAAAATTAGTGACGTATTTAAATAAAATAAATATTATTTATTTATTTAAATAGTTAGTAGGAATAATAGATGTGAATTAATTAAATAATTGAGAACTATGTAATTAATAGTTGAATTTGGACTATAGGACATAATTAAATATTTTAATTATGTTAAGAAGAAATATGGAAAAAAAAAGCTTGTAGGCCTAGGTCAAATTTATGTGTCTACAATTAACACCGAATACAATAAGGCTCACTGCCCAAAAGAAAGAAAGGCTCATTGCGCAAGGATCACTACCAAAATAGAAAAGAAGATAGAGAAGAGTGTTACAATGAGAAATTCATCTCAATGTAGCAAAGAAATCCACCACAACATCACCAACACCTTCACAGTCTTTCTGAAGAATTGTAGACACCTGCTGCTCACTGCATTCAATAATCTAACACATGAAATCTCACACTGCACTTCACAAATTTGCACCCTACAACTCTACACTTCGCATCATTCACATCTCTCACATCTATCTTATCATTGCTCAACAAATCAACTCATTTTTATACCATCTTCAACCTTAAACACATTCTCCAAGGTCGGCTATGCACCTCAACTGTGCAACTTCAAATTAAGTCGGCACCAAAACATTCCCATGATGGAAAGGAATGAAGGTGGACCACAACACACCTTAGCTAGGACCTAAATCCACTCATACATGACACATCACACTTCCAAAAATATCAATGCAACTTTGCAAGTAGTGAAAACACCTAAGGTTGGTCGAACCTGTATTAACACCATTAACAGTTAAGTGCACACTTCCTCAAATCTAAAGACGGCTCATGGACACCACATAACACTTGAACACAATCTAAAATATTCCACAAACACCTTGAAATTCAACAAGTTCCTTTACAACAACTTTCGCTGGAAGAATGTACACACCCAGTACACTCAAACAACTCTATCATACATTGCACTCAAGAAACTAACTTCTGAAGCACCAAACCTCAAACAACTTCAATAGAAGAAAGATACAAACACTATCAACACCCTTCCAAATCTGCAATACCTAAAACCACTCTGTGGAGAAATGCGGAGCAAGAACATTTCTTCCAGACGCCTCTGCAACATACAATTCACACACTGGTGAACACACCTTCATCTGCATAGCGATCCAACACACTAAATTATGGATGCAACACCTCTTATCAACATATCCAAACCACACAAGCATATCTTCAACCTATAAGAACTACGGAGCAAAACCAAAACACTACTCTACAACATAGAACACCACTACAACACAATGTTTTATCTTTTATTCAATTTTCTCAAAAGCACTTGGAAACCAAGCACTAGAGAAACATCCTCAACATCTTCAGCACTTCCCCATCACCATCAAACTAACTGTAAGATAGCAACTCAGCCATACATCCATAGAAAAAATCTCATCAAAGCAACACTAAAGGTTGACACCAATAGCTTACTAATGACAACATAATGCAACTAATCAAAGCATCATCAAAGACAACTCAATTCCAACTGCTCACACTCTTGCAACAATCTCTTTCCCATATAGTTGACACCAATGACAACACCAAAGCTTGTTGACATCAATGACAACACCAACTATTCAAACTTGCAACAAGAATTTAATATGGTTGAATCAAAGAAAGATAAGCTAGGGGGTAATCACTAGCTGTGGAAAGGGAATGATTTTTTTTTTGTCAAATATGAAAAAGATGCTAAATATTTAAGATACTCTTTAGCAGATTAAGAGAGATGGGATGAATGTTTGGTTTTCAAGGTGTAATAATCAATGTGTTGGTAGAAGAATTTATTCTAGGCTTGACAAAGTATATGTGAACAATCTCTTTTTTGAGGTCTTGTAGAATCAAGGTGAACTATCTGTTAAATTCATTCCTTCCAGCATATTTTACCACCATTCTATTGAAGCTAAAGTGAAGATCAATGGCAGAAATAAGTGCCCTCCATGTAGAAAAAGCAACTTTTAAACTAAAAACCATTAATCTACTTAAATATAAAGACTCAAATGATGCTATTCTCAATGTTAGAAATATCATTAATCAATTCTTTCAAGGTCAAACCATCTATAAATGGGTGAATAAGGCCTTGGCCTAGAGTAAAATTTGGAGGATTATGGGTAAGAGAAAGGCTATATCCAAAAGGAAAGATGAAAATAATCCTGAAGAGAAGCTCCTAGAGTAGAGACCCTGGTGTAGAGAAACAATAACATCATTAAGGATCTAGTGGAAACTAAGCATAAATTAAGATGTCTACATAATTTTGAAATTCAAGGGGCCAAGATCAGAGCTACTCTTTCCTAGTTAAAAGAAGGTGATAGATGTTCAAAATACTTCCTTAACATTACAAAAGCTAAGCATATGAGGGAAAGAATTGGCCAAATTTTGATAGGGGATAAAATCACTAAGGATCAAAAATATATCAATGGGGCCTTTCAAAACTTTTACCAAAAAATGTTTTCTTTTGAAGAGAATAAAGAAAGGAAGCAAGAGCATTTTGTAGAAAATGTACATTCCAAACAAGATTGATGATGAGGACATAATTGAGATTGGGAAGGAGATCACAAAAGAAGAGATTATGGATTTTATTCTCTCTTTCAAGATTGGTAAAGCTCTCGAGCCTAATGGGATTTTGATTGAATTCTATAAGCAGAATATATAGTGGGTTGCTAAGGACCTATTGGATGTCTATAGAGGAGCTTTTGAAAAAGGCTCCCTTGGTCCAAGATAAACAGAGGTGTTATTAAACCACTACCCAAGGAAGGAGATAATACTTTTATAAACAACTAGAGGCCAATCACTTATTAAACTCTTCTTATAATATTTTGGCCAAATTGCTCACTCTCAATTCAACAAATGTTCTTAATAAGAATATCTCTATTAACCAAATTGGGTTCATTGAAGGGAGATACATCTTGGAAAATTTGATCACTAGTTGGGAAAGTTTAAACTGGGCTAAGAACTCTGGGAAAAATTTTAGTATGATGCTTCTAGATTTTGAAAAATCCTATGACGGAATTGAATGGATGTTTGTGTACTTCATGCTAGAGGTTTTTGGATTTCCTAAAGTATTATGTGACTAGGTCAAGATCCTATTCAAGGATGTAAATTTTCAAAATTACATTAATGGAAAACTCTCCCCCCACCCATTTTTTCTTCAAAGGTTTGTAAGGCAAGGATGACCTCTTGCACTTGCTATTTTTGTTATTGTTGATAATGTATTGCATTATATTTCAAAAACTAACGTTGTGTTGCCTCCTTTGAATGAAATTTATTTGTCCAATAACTTGATGCTTTTGAGTGCTCAACTTGTAGATGACACTGCCCTCTTTTCTGAGTTGAGTCAAGAGAACTTTAAGAGTTTGGTAAACAAGCTACATATATATTTTTTAGTTTATGGGGTAAAAATTGTTGAGCATAAATCTATAATCCTTGGATGGAAATGAACCTCTCGATTGGATTGCGAATACCAATTGAGTTGGGGATATCTAAATAAAGTGGTCATATATTTAAGTATCCATTTCTCTATTGATCTTTCATTAAAGGATATGTGGACCTGGTTTTTTGGAAAAATTGAGAGAAATGTTAAATGGAAAACACATCTTCTATCTATGGCTGGTAGACTTCAGGTGTGTTAGAAAGTTCCTTCTTCCTATACAATATTTTATGCTTCTACTTGGCTCTTTTGTAGCTATAAGATTGATAAATCCCAGAAAATGATAAGGGAATTTCTATGGTTAGATGGGAAAAGTGCCAAGAAGAGGCATGCTATCAAATGGATTTGGTGTTGTCTTCCTAAACAAATAGGGGGTTTGGGTTTCAAAGGCTTGAAATGGAAAGGTTTGGCTCTTGCATTCAAATGGATTTTAAAAGCCTTGGAAAGTTCTAATCAGGAACAACATTGCAATGTCTAAACCAAAGAAAGCAAGACTTTATACTGGTCTTCAACCTCATTATCTATTTTTTGGAAACTTTCTAGTCTCTCCCTTTGGCTCCAAATTTTTTGGAAACGTTTGGAAGGCTTGGGAGAGTATTAAACCCCTGCTAAGAAATAAGGATGTTTTCTCAAGAAAAGACAATAGTGTGGTCAATAACAAATCTATTTGGTGGAATCTCCAATGGAATAACAAAGTTTTGGCCTTGACTCAAGGTTGCTTGAGGCATAAGTGGGGAATGAAAGGAATTGACAAGTTTAGGAATATAATGAATAATGGTGGGCTTAAAGAATGGGAGGCTTTGAAAGTTTATTATAATATCCCAAAAAGTTAGAAAAGAACATTCTCTCTTCTTAAAAAGCATGCATTGGCTTCATATTCCTTGTTGAGCTTAAATCAAGCATTGAAGTTTTGAGAAATATCAAATGGATTGATGGCTCTAATCTTGAAAAGATTGCTCCCAAGAAAATCTATTACCTATTGGTAGACACGAGAGAGGTCTTATGTCACATTAGGATGTCCTAGAATTTAGACCTTTCCTTCGATAAATTATCAAAATCCCTAAAGTATATCTGGTTTTCTAATTGTGAACCTAAGAAGATCTATTTTATATGGTTGGTCATTCTTTCTTGTGTTTGATGGTATCCATAATAAGGGTTTTCCTATCAATGTGTGTAGTATCTATGATAGAATTGAGATGTTTGAGCAATTGTTTTGGGATTTCCCCTTCTCTGTTGCATTGTGGTCTTTGTTTCTTGGTAAAAGGTAGAAGAGGGGCAGTTAAAAAATTTATTTGGTTTAATGCCCTATTTGGTTTTATTGAGTCCTTTCTTGGTGATCTTAATAATTTTGGTCTCTTTTGTCTTGAGGTTATGTGGTATCTTTGGAAAGCAAGAAATGAGGATCTTTTCCAAGGCAGAAGAACTCTTACTGACTCTACTATTGAGCTCATGACTTTCAACCAGTGGTACACGGGGATGCGTTCCTTGCCCTTTTTCCCCTCTTACTCGTACCTGAGACATTTCGAGGACAAGGGACACCTTGGGGACGTTTCCCAGGCATCTTCATATAGTTTCTTTTTTTTTGGAATGTCCCTGATTGGAGGAAACGTACCGAGAATGGCTAGGGGATGGTCAATTGTCCCAGGGACAGTTAGGGGATGCCCAGGCATCCCTCAACTGTCCCAGGGATGACTGGTTGTTCCCTATTTTCCAACAGCATTTAAACATTAAAAAAAACTCAAAATTAAATTTATTTTTTTTATTGGTTTTCTATGTGGACCCCATGCCCTCCCAACCCTAATATGGCAACTTAAAACTTCATTTGAAAGTCATTTGACCTCATTTTAACTTGCCAAAAAAAAATTGCAGCCAAGAGCAAAGTGAGAAGAGAAAGAGGAGGGTTTGAAGGAGCTGTTGGAGAAGAAAAACTAGCATCCAAAAGGAAAAAAAGGAGAGCATTAAGGTAGCAACCAACAAGAGAAGTGAAAGAGGTAAGTTATTCTTCCATTATTTTTCTTTTTTTTCCATTTTTTTCTAAGTTTAAATGATGAAATGTATGTTTTTAGTATTTTTTTTAATTTTCAGTTCGCAAAAACCAAAACAAAACAAAATGAGCAGTAGTAGTGAAGGTAGTGTGCATATTGAGAGGGGAGAAGAAACCCAATCGGTTGAAAGGGGGCAACCTCAAACAAACCCATATAAAATCCCTTGCGAAGATTTGAAACCATATGCAAAAGGCCCTTTTAATCCTAAAAAACTTCTTCAATTAGCTTCACGTATAGACCAAGGCAAAGGGAAAAACACGAGGGGTAGTAGATTGTGGCAATGTCACATTTGTAAAGATAAATTTTATGGGAGC
Organism: Sequoia sempervirens; assembly: GCA_007258455.2. Classification (NCBI taxonomy): domain Eukaryota; kingdom Viridiplantae; phylum Streptophyta; class Pinopsida; order Cupressales; family Cupressaceae; genus Sequoia; species Sequoia sempervirens. The sequence continues at coordinate 17,510 of VDFB02256851.1, forward strand.
TACACAAGAATCTATTATCATCTATTAGGTTTTACATGCCATGGGGTCAAGGTTTGTGAAGGCATAAAAGATTTTTAGAGGGTAGAGTGTTATAAATTGCACATGGAGGCTAAAGGAAGGCCTATGGGGAAACCAATGCAAACTTAATCCACACATTCAATTTCACCTATGCCCTCTATGCTTGGTAGTCCTAGTGTTGGTAGTGGTAGTAGTGGTGTGGGTGGTGTTTATGTTTCCACAAGAGGGAAGAGGAAGGCTAGTACTTCTAGTGAGCAACAAAAACACTTGCAAGTATGTTCAATGTGCAAGCACGAGATGCGGAAAAGTCCTCCATTGCCAAATTTTTCTATGCCCATGCCATCCCATTCCATGTAGCACATTCTCCCTACTTCAAACAAATGTTTAAAGATGTGGCAGCTATTGGTACCTCATCCACCCCCCTGGAGAAAATAAATTATGCACTACACTCCTTGACAAAGAATATTCTAAGTTGAGTGTGGTGATGGAGGACATGAGACAATGTTGGATTAGAATGGGTTGTTCTATTATCATGGATGGGTGGACCGATATTAGACATCGACCACTTATCAACATCATAGTCACATGTTCAACTGGTTCATATTTCCTTAGAGCCATTGATTGTTCTAGGAAGCACAAGGATGCATAATTCTAATTTAATATTTTGAGAGAGGATATAGAGGAGGTTGGTGTTGGCATATGGCTTCTATTGTTGTCATTGATGGCAACCTAAGTCATTGATCTGGTTTGCACTTCAGTATTTGACCATACCGGAAGACAGAGTAAAGAATAGGGTATCCGACTAAAGATGAATTTTTCAAGTGGTTTGCATTACCAGTTATCCGTTTTGGTTGTGGATTTCAGGGAAGGTCGTTGGGTATATGAAATGTGTTATTCTCGAGTTTTGTGATGTCACATCAAGTGGTGTACGAGTTAGGAGATCCGGTCGTTCTATTTTTTGTTCAATAGTGCTAGAAGGCTGACTAAGTGAATGTAAGGTGTTGTGGATGTTTAAAGTGAAATTGTTTGAAGTATTTTTTTGTGTTGGAGATTTTGTTTTGAGCCCTCACTATGCTATGGCTGACTTTTGTGGATGCGCATTAAATGTTGTTCATGATTTGAGCCGACCATTAGAAAATATTTTCTATTTTATTGAAGCCAACATATAGCGATTGAATTCTTGATAGCAGATATAAATATGAGATCGGTTAATTCATTTTGGAGTGTGTGTGAGAAATCGATATGTGTTGATGTGTGTACGAATATTAGAAGAGTAGTTGAATGATTTTCATTTGTGTAGAAGAGGATTTTGTGAAGCGAATTAAGGTAGAGCGGAGCGAAGTGTAGAATCAGACAGAAGGTCCAGAATCTGATCTATGAGCCTAACTGAAACTATAATCAGGCATTTGTAGATGCTATCCTCTTAGTTCAACCTTTTGATGTAATCCAAATCTTTTGTAAGGAAGTGAGCCTTCCTGATTTTGAGCAGTGAGCTCTAGGCAGTGTCTAAATGCAAGTGCATTCCCCATTTTGTAAAACACTTATATTTTGAGTACTCAATTGTGGATTGACCTCCACCATGGTCTTTCCCCTAACAGGGTTTTCACGTAAAAATTCTCGTGTTATGGTGTTGTGGCTTATTGTTCTATGTTCATGCATCTTTCTTTTGATTAAATGTTATATACACTTGAGAGATCAGTTTAATAAGTTAAGAATCTGCACAACACTGATTCACCCCCCCTCTCAGTGTTGCTTGAGTCCAACAATTGGTATCAAATCTAAGTTCCTCAGAAAAAGTTTTACAGCTTGAGGTAGATCTTGGAATGTAATGGACTCTGGTAGTCTTCAGCAACAGCTTTTGGTGGCACTTGATGATCTTGATCAGTCTAAAGCAGAAGTCTGGGAATTGAGAGCAAATCTTAAGGATGCTAAGAAATTCATTCAGAAGTTGAAGGATTAGATTATTAAGTCTATGGAGAAGAGAAAGGATCTTTGTAATCAGATTAAGCTGAAAGAAAGCAAAAACATGGATGATGTTCACCTGAATCAAACCTTGAAGGAAATAACCAAAGAATGTGAAAAGCTTGCTAGAGACAATGCTTCCCTAAAACATGAGATGGAGTCTATCGCGATGAAGATGACTAAGGAGATTGAAGAAAGAAAGAAGAATGAGGAAAATTTTGCCCAGTCCCTAAAAGAGAGATCTGATGAATGTAGCAGAATTAATGGAGAATTCATTCAGTTAGAGATTGAACTGCAACAATCCATAAAAAAATGAAGAAGAGCTTGAAAAACATATTATTCTCAGAGGTGAACTTGTTGTTGCAAATGAATACAAGGAGAAGTTCAAAATTAGCTCAATTAAGCTCAATGAGCTGACTCAAGGATAGAAGAATGGAAATGACAAGTGAGGCCTTGAATATGAGAAAGGAGAAAGTTCTGGATTTGGACAAAGGAATTTCAGGCAAGGAAATTTGATGAACAAAGCAAAAAGACATACAGTAAAACAACCTAATGCTCAAAAGTTTAATGGATACTATTTTGCTTGCAATGAATTTGGTCATATGGATGCTCAATGTAGAAGTAAAATGAAATCAAATGATTCATCATTTTTCGGTTAGTGTTTCAATTTCAATAAGTTTGGTCATAAGTCAATTGAATGTAGAAATATGTCAGACAACTCTGCTAATAGGAGTGTTAGATGTTATACCTATGGAAGATTTGGGCATATTACTGACCAGTGCAAATCAAGAAAAAATCAATGGAGTGACTGGTCTGGACAAGGAAATGTTCTGTGTTTCAATTGCAACAAACTCAATCACAATGCAAGATTCTGCAAAAACAAGAATATGGATAGAAGAGGTCCAATATACAAAGGCAGAAATACGTAGAAGGATGATAAACGAAAAGGGAAAGTGATTGTGGATGAAATAAGAGATCAAATGAAGAAGACATGGGTGAAGAAGAGTTCCTCTGTTACAGGAAATGAGCCAGCACCAGAACCCGCTTCTGGTAATTCCTCCAAGAATTAGGTTAAGGCCTCTGGCCTAGGGAGAGTTGTCAAGAAAATCTTTCAAACCCCCTGATGGTAATTGACATCGGAATGTGGATGAGTGTAGTGGTTGCAGTGATGATGTACATATGCTATTGAAAGAGTTCGGAAGAATATTATGCTTAGTCAAAGATCCGCAAAAAAGTTATCTTTCACAGACTGAGAAAATAGGGTATCTGGATAAGTTAGAGCAAAAGCATTTATTACAACAAAAGTTAGGTGTGTGAAATAAAAAAAAGCAACTTGAAACCCTCATTTGTCACTTTGTATTGAAGAAAAGAAGGATAGCACTCTACATTAGAATTTTGAAAGCGTGAAGAGAATTCGGCGACGAAACCCTAATCCATCAGGAAAAATGGAACAAATCAAAGGAATGATAAAATTGGATGAGTATAGCAGTGAGAAGATTAGAGTTGAAAGAAACATGTTGCACGGTGAATTGAAATGGTTGAATGAAGCAAACCACAAAAGCTAGGATATTTGGAATGAATTCCCTTATTTCATAAACGCAAAAATCATTGAGTTTATTTTGAACAGATTGAATGATGATATTCTGACTTTGGATAAACCCTACCATATCTCGAAAGAAGTGATTGCAGTTGTAACGAGGTTATGCAAAGTTGAGGATGTGTCGGGGAAGAATTCAATTCGAAATAAAGAAGTCGAAACCCTAACTGGAGTAACTGGAGATCAAAGGGAATTGATAATATCCACAATCAAAGATTCAATGACAAGGTACATTGCGCATGGAATATCCTACAAAATCTTTTTCAGAATCAGAGAAGGTGCAACCTCGGCAGGTGCAATTTACATTTCACACAAGATGATAATGGAAGATCAAGATTTTGATCTTTGCGGATTACTGAAAGATCAATTAATGGAGAACGTGCAATTGACAAAGGAGATAGATTACCCTTTCAGGTTTGGTACTTTGGTTATATGCCTCGTGATGTATTTTCTAAATTACTTACCCTTGAATCACAATGTAGTATGGGAAGAGAGTGAACCAGTTTGCAAGCAGATTTACATATACTCTAACAATTTTGCAAACTGTGATCAAGTATATGAAAGTTTCTTTAAGGGTTTGCTAAGAAAGTTTGAGTCAACTAGTGTTTCCATTCTGGTAAGAGGACTTGAAGTTGGTTCCTCCTCCAGTGAGATGGAGAGAAAGAAGAGAAGAACAAAAGAAATTGATATCATTACTCCTCCAGCATGCAAGACTTCAAAAGTTGAAGAGAAAGGAAAAGAACAAGTAATTGTAGACATACCAGATGAGGAATTTGATAAGGAAGTTGAGGACACCCTAGGAAAAGAACTAGAAACAACTGAACCAAAACAAGGAAAGGCAAGAGCAAAAGGAAGTGAAGAAGAAGGTGATCTAACCAAGGAAAAGCTATTGCAGCTTATTCAAGAGGAAAATGGAATGCAGAAAATTGCGAACATATGGTCTATCAAACCTTCATATGAGCAGGAGATGATCTTAAGCGTACTAAGTGCTCATCTTGTGCACAATCATATCAAATTGGAGAGTTTGCAGAATACGTTACTAGAAGAGACGATTGAATGTATCAAGGAAATCATGGACTCTGAGTCTCAGAATAAGGAAGAAAAAGAAGTGATCCTACACCTGAAGAAACAGTACAGATTGTCACTCACTAAGCTGAAAAAGCACATGAATGAACTAAGGCAATGCATGAGCACAACAAACAACATTTATAACTATTGTCTTTGATGGCCTCATGCAATCAACAAGTACAAAGAGAAGCTGGAACAAATGAAATAGAGTTGAACAATATTGGTCAAAATTTTAACATGTCTCAAGATCAAGATGGTGCAATCAGGAAAAGGATTCAGGAATTACAGACAAAACATACAAGTGTTCAGAACACTAGGAACAAGATTGTTGACACCTTCTGGAAAGTGAAGGACATAATCGAATGCAGGCTGGAACAATTGATTGAGTTACTGAGGAAGGGAGAAGTATTGGAAGATGCCTTTACCATTCTAGAATTCCTCATCAAAATTATCAACCGGACATCTGAAAACAATAGTATGATCATAATCACCAGGATTGCAGTGGAAGCATGGAAGAAGTTTCTTCTAGAGATGAAGGAAAAGTACAAAATAATCTTCAAATAGCAGTTGTATTTCTTCAAAAAATTTAATAAGTTTTTGGTTACACTTCATAGGGGGAGAACGAAAATCTGTTATTATCTTTTTGTCATTGATGTCAAAAAAGGAGAGAGAGCGGTGAAAAATGCCTTATCAAAACTTAGGGAGAGTTTTGTTGAGTTTTGTCAAGCTATGGCATTTTGAAGTTTTGAAGGTTCCGACACTTAGTCATTTTTCACTAAGTGTTGCCATCAATGCCAAAGGGGGAGATTGTTGGCATGTGGCTTCTAGTATTGTCATTGATGGCAACCTAAGTCATTGATCTGGACTGCACTTCAGTATCTGACCATACCGAAAGACAGAGTAAAGAACAGGGTATCCGGTTGAAGATGAATATGTCAAGTGATTTGCATTCCCAGTTTATCCATTTTGGTTGTGGATCTCAGGGAAGGTCGTTGGGTATATGAAATGTGTTATTCTCGAGTTTTGTGTTGTCGCATCAAGTGGTGTACGAGTTAGTAGATCCAGTCATTCGATTTTCTATTCAACAATGCTAGAAGGTCGACTAAGTGAATGTAAGGTGTTGCGGATGTTTAAAATGAAATTGTTTGAAGTATTTTTTTGTGTTGGAGATTTTGTTTTGAGTCCTCACTATGCTATGGCCAACTTTTGTGGATGCACATTAAATGTTGTTCATGATTTGAGCCAACAGTTAGAAAATATTTTATTGAAGCCGACATATAGTGATTGAATTCTTGATAGCGGATATAAATATAAGATTAGTTAATTCATTTTGGAATGTGTGTGTGAGAGCTCGATATGTGTTGATGTGTGTACGAATATCAGAAGAACAGTTGAGCGATTTTCATTTGTGCAAAAGAGGATTTTGTGAAGCGAATTAAGGTAGAGCAGAGCGAAGTGCAGAATCAAACAGAAGGTCCAAAATCTGATCTATGAGCCTAACCAGAATTGTAATCAGGCATTTGTAGATGCTATCCTCTCAATTCAACCTTTTGATATAATCCAAATCTTTTGTAAGGTAGTGAGCCTTCCTGATTTTAAGCAGTGAGCTCTAGGTAGTGTATTGACAATCGTGGATTGACAACCACCGTGGTTTTTCCCCTAACAGGGTTTCCACGTAAAAATCCGTGTGTTATGGTGTTGTGGCTTATTGTTCTATGTTCATGCATCTTTCTTTTGATTGAATGTTATATACACTTGAGAGATCAGTTTAATAAGTTCAGAATTTACACAACACTGATTCACCTCCTCCCCCTCTCAGTGTTGTTTGAGTCCAATAGTTGGGGCAGCCAATGTTGTGCAAGTGGTTACTGATTCAACATGTGTGTGCAAATTAGTAGGTTTGATGGTTGAGAGTGCTTACAAGCACATCTTTTGGACCCCTTGTGTTCATGCGTTGAACAACACATTGAAAGATATAGGGAAGATAGATTGGGTGCACTAGGTGGTTGTAGAGGCTAGAGACATTCAGATGTTTATTTGCTACCATCACACCTCACTTGCTCTCTTTAGGACATTTTCAAAGAAGGAATTTCTCAAACCTGTAGAGACAAGGTATGTCAGCTATTTTATTTTGTTAGAGAGGATGCTTGAGGTGCAGAAGGCACTACAGTTGATGATGGTTAATTCAAAGTGGAATAGATGGTTTATGGCAAGCACTGCAGAAGGGAGAAGCATCAAACAAAAAATTCTTAATGATACTTGGTGGTCGAATGTGAGGTAAAAACATTGTTAATTTGTTATTAATTGCTGATTTTATAAAAAATAAAATAAAATGATTTTATTTTACTATTTTTTTATTTTCTAAGTTCTAACGTCTTTTTTCAAATTTTTGTTTGCAGATATATTTGCTCCATCATTTCACCAGTTGTGGATGTCATAAGATATGTTAATACAGACTCTCCAGTCTTGGAGAGATTTATGAAACATTTGACTCCATGCTTGGAAGAATGAAGAAAGCAATTTCTGATAGAGATCCTAATTCGGGATTATATGAGCAAGAAATTAAGCCCATTGCGACGCGGCGGTGGAACACTATGAACACCCCGCTTCATATGGCAACCTTTGCTCTTAATCCCAAATGGTATGTACCAAGAGCTGGTAGGATGCCTCCTTGTGATGATGATGAGGTGAGAGATGGGTTTATGAGGGCACTTGCAAAAATGTATTCAGTTGAGGAGGCTAGTCTACTTCATACACAATGGACTAACTTTTATATTCTTCGTGGTCCAACATTCAACAAACCAGAGGCCAAGGTAGATAGAACTACAGTAGCTCAAAGAGATCCTATTGGATGGTGGTCATGGCATGGGAAGGATGCACCACAATTGAAGACGCTTGCCATTCGCCTCATTTCATAAGTAATACATTAACATAATTTGATTTAGATTAGTGTTGAACATTTATATAACAATAATTGAATGTCCTAATTAGTAAATTACTAATTTAGTTTTTGTCTCCTCTCACAGGTTGCTAGTTCCTTTGTTGCAGAGGAATTGGTCAACATACAACTTTATTCACTCTATCAAGAGGAATAGGCTGACCTCTAGACGGGCAGAAAAATTAGTGGTTGTGCATAGTGCTCTGCGACTCCAGGATCGTCAAACTCCTGATTATCAACAAACTCCAACATTACGGTGGGATGTTGATCTAGAGGACATCGCACAAATTGATGAGGAGACACAGGAGGGATTGGTTGGAGCTCCATTAGATGAGCTAGCCTCGCATACTCATAGTGGCAATGACTCAGACTTTGGGTTTGATTTTGATGCAATGTTAGCAGATGTCGAGTAGAGGCACCCATCATACTTTCTATTACTATGTTTTGGACACTTGTGACTTTGTCATTTTGACATTTGTAGTGCAAACTTGTAGCCTTTGGACATTTTATTATTTTATATCATATGCACATTGACTGTTTGACATGAATTACGGTCCATGGAAGCAATTAAGTAGCTGTAGTATTAATTTGTTCGACTCTATAATGCATATGTCAATATGATTGGTGATTACACTTGCAACTTCATGAATGTTTATTGTTATGATTATCTTTACTAATATGAATATCTGAAATTTCCCTATATTTTTAAAATCTCTCTCTCTCTATATATATATATATATCCACTCCCCCGTCCCCAAAAATCCCCAAAAAAAATGCCGTACCCGAAATGTGTTCTGCCATCCCCCTATACCGGAAACTTGGTGGAACATAGCTTTCAACATTGTGATGCAGCTCTCGGTCATTATTGAGATTCCCGAGAGCAGATTCTGGATTCTATTAAAAGAAGGTTTGGCACTATTTTATAAATATGAGATTGCTAGTGTGAGCTTCTTCCCCCATGCCATAAATGAGATTAATGAGGAGATGCAGAAACTGAAAGAGTACATGAAGAACAATAACATTTCGAAGCCTGAGAAGAATGAGAACAACAACAACGAGTTTGGCAGAAATACTAATAAGCAGATTGATTTTGTTCCTATAGTCCAAGAGTTGAATGAGGAGGATATGGCTGACCCTCATATTTGTTCTCTGTTTTGGTTGGTGCATAGGCACCTTATATTGTAAATCATTGTGTACTCTTGGTATTCAACCTCTAACATAAAAATAAATCAATGAATATAGATGCAAAAAATGTATGTTATAAACAAGAATTGCCAGAAGCTGGAAAATAGAAGCTTAACTGATGATTTAGTTACAGACTCTAGTTTACCACATAAAAACCTGCAAGAAAGAAGCATTATTTGATGCAACTACAAGTACATGGGTTATGATCACCGCATATTGATTTTTCATTTAAATTCACTTCCCATTTGTCGCAAGCATAAAATTAAGACCACATCATTTAGAAAGAGATTGTCTGCACTAATGGGAAGACGAAGATAGAAAACACGAAATTTTAAATGTTTAAAGAAATTAAACCTCAATATTAGTATATACATGAAAGCAATTGAATTTGAGGAAGCACGTTTCTGTTTATGTGTAAGTACTGAATAATCCTTAAGCCAGTTTCAGAAAATTGTGTCTGCAAGGAGAAAGCTTACAAAAATGGTATATAGACGGATTTATGCAAATCCATTGACAATTGATGTTTGTATCATGCTGACTCCCATCATTTCCAGTGAAGATTTGTGTCATCAAATTTTATTTAAGCCTCTTTGAATATAGATGGAGCCAATAAGCAAAGAAACTTCAGTTGCAGTTCTCAGACAAAGAGGTTGAATTGTGCTTGGATTTGTTACAAATCAATTTGTGTCTAATCAACACTGGACAGTAAAGCGGAAATACCCATGGCAGGAAGTGAGGAAGTAGATAATTTAAAAGATACAGCTTTTTACCTTTGGTGTCAACTGGGGAATAAAGATCAGTTTAGAAATAATTTTAATCCTAGTGTTGGCATTGATTGGATCTGTCATTTTAATTGAACTTCAGTTCACATCGAGGTGGAGTTTCCATCTACAAAGAGGAGGTATAAGTATACTTCAATTTCAGCAGATTTGTATTCACAAATTCTACATGTTAACAATTAATCAAGATAATTCCTTGATCAATGTATTAATTACCCAAAGGTTATATGGTTAGTTCAACTATGATAGCCAATATCATATAGAGCAGTGTCAGGAAGTCCATTCTCTTGTTGTCTGGTTTATTTCTCCCTCCTCTTCAGTCCGTCGCCTCTTGGAGGACCCTTCATTTTTTCGATCATTCTCCTTCTGGTCCACAAAAGAAGCAAAATCTCTCAGAACACTTCCACTGCGCAGTGAATCATCAGAAGATCTTGGATGGCGCCTGAATTGAAGAGCCAAACGATATACAAATACAAGAAGAGCAGCAATGGCTGCCACTCCACTGACCAAGAAAATGCCCCAAAAGCTTGTCAGATGAAGTTTGTTTGGTCCATCTTGATTGGTATGTGAATTGTACCTACTTATACTCAACCACTTATTATGAATTCGCTGAAGTTCCCCTGTCTCTGAAAGATTCAGTAATGCTGTTGATATGTCAAGTTGTAGTGGGAAGCCCTTTTGGAAAGCCTATCAACCAACAAAAAATGAAAATGGAAATAAAACAATTCAGAAACTTGAGGAAAAGTAGAAAATTCGTGTAAGGAACACAATGAAATTTGCAAAAGTGTGTGCTCATGGCCAGAAAAATTTAGTCATGGCCACACAGTGAAGAGAATACTTACAAATCCCCATCCACCTTTGGTGAATGGTTGACCAGCAATACCAAAATCACACCGGTTTGATAGAAAGAGTTCTATAGCCGGAAACTCATCTACAATCGCTCCCACACCTCCCTTGTGAATCCCATCAGAGAGTGCTTTAGCATATTTTTCAGGAGAATCAAGAGGGATTAGCCTGGATTGGGCTATATTAAGCTCCCCTGACAAATAATTTCTAACAAAGGACCCTGTTAGATAACCAATTGGGAGATTGCTTGATATCAAATCATCAATTCCTTTAATTGTGGGTGAAAGCTGTTGCACAGTAAAGATAGAGGTCAAACTTGCTGTATAACTTGAATTGATGATTAGAACTACAAATAACCATATAAGTAAAACCATCCGTGCAAGGCTGCTCACAACTTGTTCTCCTGCATCAATCCCCAATTGTTTTGCCTCAGATTTATGGTCTGAAGATATAAAGAGATGAATATAATTGTTGCTTCTTATTAAATACTCTAAACATTCACTTTTTTTGTGTGCAGTAAGCACAAAATATGGGCACAAATAATGTTTGAATTGAACTCCAGGAACTTGTACAGTCATTCTTGTTCAGTCATTATAAGTTCAAAAACATGGAGCCAAATACTGATTGAACTTTTCAGTCATTGTCGAAACAAATACTGCTAATGGCTGTCACTTCTCTTACCAGATAAAAGCTCACTAAAAATAATTGAAGCAGGAAGTTGTAAAACTAAAACTTACTATGAGCAAAAAACATTGTAGAGAAGGAGAACCTGCACAAAAGCATTACAGAAAGTAGTAAGATGTCCACTTTTTCGTAATTATAAAACAAAAATTAAAACTATTCTAGTAAACTAACTGGCAAGCACTAAAGAAAAAAATACAATATTGGTCCTGCTAAACATTTCTGAATGTTGTGAATCATAATTCAAAAACACTTAACTAGGAAAAACTCGGCAGACCCAAATTTACCTCAGACTAAGTGACTTGGCAAACTCAGTAATGTCAAAAAGTACTTAAAAATCCTTTAAAAACCATAAATTTTATACAAAATGCTTAAAACACTATGAAAAACAGCACATAAAATGAGTCTGTAAAATGTTGGGAAGTGTTTTTTGTTAAATTTGAATACAAATTACAAAAAGAAGACAATATTGCATTGTCATGCAAATAGAACAACTGATATATATGATGTGTATTATTATGATAGAAAATTGCCATCAAAGATTACATATCAATGCAAGTTACAACAATTTACAATTTCCTCTTTCCTATATATATTCTAGAGATAGTTTAAGGCCTACTCGCAATCAGATATGGCTCCACCCTTGTACTAAAAGTTTGTGGCTCCAGCCTCAGACTAGAAGGCAATAACTCCTCTAGCTCGACATCATCTCCCATGATGTCATTCAATCCAATAGCAATTGCTTCTACTACACCCTCCTCGGCTTCCCTCTCAAAATCATCAATCTCATCACAAATTGGGGGTGTCCTCAACCTATGTAGTCTAGTAAATATAGGATCAATCTCATCCAAGTAAACAAACTCTTGAATAGTTTGACATGTCCCCTTCTCAGGAATGGAGGAATTAATTGAAAATTCGTAGCCTATTTCTATTTCCTATAGGCTAAGGGACAACATAATGGAAATAATTTCACAATAGCATTGTAATTTGGCCCGAGTCATCTTTTCAAAAAGGCAATTAAATGTTATTAATGGCAGTTGTCTAAATGAAACATTATAAGGCCTATGTATTACTTTATTTAAAAGTACTTTTTTAATCACTTAGAAGGAAAAATAAAAAATAATAAAGGGTTCAAAAGGAGGCGCCTATAAAGGAGAGGCAAGTGACAAAAGTTAGAGATCCATTTGTCATTATTTCAAATTCAAATTTTAAAATTGTGCATTCAAGGATGAAAACCCTCTTGGTTTCATAATTAGATTTGGGAAAAAAAACATTCATATCCATTTGAGGCAATTTTACTCAAGGATTGTGATTGTTCTTATTGTTGCAAATACTTCAATTCATATTTGCAAGAAAATTATTCCACAAATCGGCATTATTGGTCAAGATATCAAGTGTACATGTTGCTACACCGCATTTATGCTAGTTGTCATACTTAATAAGCAATTATTGACAGATCAGCAGATTTTTTGATGCAAATTCCATCCAAACCAGCAACCACCGTACATTTCACTAGTTGTTGTACCTATGTCATCCATTAATACTGCTGCACCATCATTATCAACATTTTCAAGAGCATTTTCAGTTGGTTTCCAGGCTACGCCATATCCATTTTCAGTATTTGGGGTGTGCTAACATTGGTAATTTGATTCCAGCCCTTGTGCCATCCATTTTTAGACCTACTGTAACTGCTACAGCCTATGCCAATCATTATATTAATTTTTAGAATTTTAAATCAGCCTAGGCACCACCTTGGTACAGCCATTCCACCTGTTCATAAAGCTATATAACAAGTTGTAAGTGAATGGTTATTAATTGCAAAATGAATTGAACTCATGCCGGTCACTCATTTTCTGTTCAAGGGTTTGTTGCTGGTGAATTTTTCTGTTATCATAATTATTTGGACTAACACTCAAGTCTGAAAGTTCCTATTATTCATTAGCATTAGTAACTGTTAGATTGGCCAGTTGTTTCCTTTATTTTTAAGCTTATTTATTGCTGCTGTTCAAGGGTCTCATTTGCCATTTGGATCCAATAACTTCAATGTTATTTCAAGGGTTTCAAGTGATTATTTTCGTTGTCATTATTAACTAGATCTGAAAATTCTATAATTAATTCTGGTATTATTTATCAATTAAATTACTGTTATTTTCGTGAATAGATGTTTGGACAAAGTTCTGAAATCTAATATTCCCGATTACAATTAGTGTAGGGTTTAGTACATTTCCCATTTAATTTCAGCCTTATATAATTGGAAAAAATACAAAAAATTGCATATATTTACATAGTTGTGTCCTCCACCTTTGTTGTATGAAGGCAAAGGTTGTTTTACACAAAAACAAGGAAATTGTGTCATGTCACCTGTTAATTTTGAATCAGATATGAACAGTAATCAGAAAAGAAAAGTAAACACAGAACAGTGAACACGGAGATTTTATCCTGGGAAAACCCTTCTACTCAAGGGAGAAAAACCCAGCAACACTTTACTAATAAAAGATCAGGTACAATAGTGCAGAAAATCGCACTTGAGAATCAAGCCAAAAATGGGCAGAATACAATAATATAATCCAGCACTGAAGTAGTGCAAATTTCTGAGCAGAAATAAATCTCCTCCTTGAGCAGCGAATCTTCTTCTTAGACACAAAAGAAAGAATGAATGAATTGATGATAGAATGAGGAGAGTCTCTCTCCTATTTATACAAGTCTGGGCGTCATACTCCACTTGAGTCGACCCAGCAAATTGAATAAATGTTTATAATTAATCTGTCTTAACTTCTGGCCGATTGGGGTAATACCTCCCGAAGCTATAAACATCAACACTCCCTCTTAGCTAGGGAGGTATAGCAAAGTCTTCCTTGAGTCCCACTCAAGGGTATCATGTCTTGTCATGGACTCTCAACATGACGTCCACAATGGCTACACCCAATTGTGGGAAGCACAACTCAGTCTCAGAGATGTGTCCTGTACAAGGGCTTTCACCTCATATTTCTCCGTCTTAGAGAAATATACACTACAAGGGCTTTCACCTCATATTTCTCTATCTCAGAGAAATATATGCTACAAGGGCTTTCACCTCATATTTCTCCGTCTCAAAGAAATATACACTACAACAGATCTTAATGATGTTGTGACTCCCTTTGAGCGAGACCCCAAGCTTGTCTCGGAAGTGTACAAACTTTACCCTGGAAAGAGGCTTGGTGAGGATATCAGTCGTCTGATCATCAGTGCAAATATATTGGAGCTGGATTGCTTTCCTCAGCACCATGTCTTTGATAATGATACTTGATCTCCACATGTCTGTCCTATCATGAAATATAGGATTTACTAAAAGCTTTACACAGCTCTAGTTATCACAGTGAATCAATGTCGGCTCTAACATCTGACCAAACAATCCTGCAAGGAGCTTTCGAAGCCATACTGCTTCACGGGCTGCTACACATGCTGCAATATATCAACCTCTGTTGTGCTCAGTGCCACAGAAGTCTGCTTCCTGCCACACCAAGAAATCACAACAAACCCCAAATTGAAGCAACACCTAGAGGTGCTCTTCCTATCAGCTACACTCCCAACCCACTCATAATCAAAATAGCCCTGTAATCTCAAATTCCCACTGGAAGCATACCTCAAGCCATATCCCACAGTACCACGCAAGTATCTCAGTATATGCTTTGCTACAACCAGATGTATTTGTCTTGGCTCACACATGAACTGGCTGAGAGCACTCACTACAAAGCAAATGTTTGGTCTGGTGTTAACCAGGTACATCAATGATCCGATTAATTGTCTATACATGGTGGGATCTACCAAATCTGAATCGGAAGTTGAGTCACTCAATTTCTTCAAATTTGTCTCCATCGGTGTAGCCATGGACTTATAGTCCATCATCCCAAATCTTCTCAGTATATCTATAGTGTATTTCCCTTGACTTAGGAAGATCTCATTAGGTCTCTTCCATACTTCCAGTCCTAGGAAGTAATGCATAAGGCCAAGGTCCATCTCAAACTCGGAGGCTAACTCTTTCTTACACTGGACAATCAGCTTCTCTGCTCCAGTGAGAAATAAATCATCAACATAAAGGACGAAGATCAAGGCCTCACCATCAACAATCTTGAAATAAAGGTTGGAATCTGCATCATTCTTGGTGAAACCCAAACTCATCAAGTATCTATCAATCCTTTCATACCATGCACGAGGTGCTTGTTTAAGACCGTACAAAGCCTTCTTCAATTTGCACACATGAGACTCCTTCCCATGAATCACAAAAACGTCTGGCTGCTCGATATACACTTCTTCCTCAATCACACCATTTAGAAATGCAATCTTTACATCCATTTTTTGTAACTTCCAGCCCTTAGTAGAGGCAATAGCAATAATCGTCCTAATGGAAGTGTATAGAGCAACAGGAGCAAATGTCTCCTCATAATCTATTCCCTCCTTCTGAGAGAATCCTCTTGCCACAAATCTCGCCTTGTATTTCTCAATGCTGCCATCAACTGCATGCTTGATTTTGTAAAGCCATTTGAAGTCACTACCAACTTCCCTTCAGGTCTCAGAATAACATCCCATACATCATTTTTAATGATGGACTAATACTCTTTTGTCATCGCATCTCTCCATACCTGCTGGTTAGAAGCCTCCTCATAATTGGAAGGCTTAGAATCAATGATGTGACTCATCAATGCCACATAACTTGTGAACTTTTGAGGTCTCTTGCTTTCCCTGAAAGTGCCTCAAGGAGCTGCATATTTTTCTGCCTCTTGCATGGTTTGTCGAGCCCATAGGAGCCTCTTCCGACCTACAACAATATCTATAGGCCCATCAGTTGGTTCTATAGGATCAACTGGATCAACAGTCTCAGCTAGTTCATTGGACACCCTTTGAATGTCAAGAGTATAATCAATGGATGAATCCATATCCTTTGGAGCCTCCTGCTCCTCACTACCTATCTCCATGTAATCTCCTTTTGATCTTCTGAAGGCTACCTCTTCTTCGAAGGAGACATCCCAGCTGATCTCAATCTATTTTTGTCCTAGAATATATATTCTGTAAGCCTTTGAAGACTCACTATAGCCCACAAATATACCCTTCCTGCCTAAAGGTTCCAATTTTGTTCTTTTGTCCTCAGGCACATGAATGTACACAGGACATCCAAATATCCTCAAGTGACTAACCTCAGGCTTCACTCCTGTGAAGGCCTCCTCTAGAGTCATGTTCCCCAATATCTGATGAGGACTTATGTTCTGAACATATACTGCGGTTCTAGAAGCCTCTGCCCATAGGAACCTTAGCTGCCTCCACTATAGATCTATTCTTTCTTTCGGCAACTCCATTTTGTTGAGGGTTGTACGGAACACAGAACTGCCTCTTGATCCCTGCCTCAATGCAAAAATCACGAAATCCTCTGAAACTGTACTCCCCTCCATTATTTGATCTCAGAACCTGTATCCTCTTCCCGGACATGTTCTCAACTCATGCCTTGAATTCTCGGAATCTATCAAAGACTTTCTCAGACTCCTTGGATTTCAAGAAGTAAATCCAAGTCTTCCGAGAATAATCATCAATGAAAGTCACATAGTACCTGAATCACTCAGTGACGCCACAGACATCGGTCCACACAAATCTAAATAAATAAGATCTAAGATCCCCTTGGATCTACTGTCGCTGCTATGGAAGGGACTCTTGGTGTTCTTACCAAGTGCACATCCTCTGCAGATGCCATTATGCTCTAAACTGAGCTTTGGAAGACCAATAACCATCTTCTCCATAGTGGGAAGGGCTTTGTAATGTATGTGAGCAAGTCTCCTATACTATAACTCACTCAGACTGATAGAACCGTGTAATAATGCCTGAACTGGTCGAATTGACAATCTGTATAGGCTCTCTTGACGAATACCAATCACGAGTTGTTTTTATGTTCGAGTTCTTGGACCATGCAAGAACCTTTCCTTTAGAGAAGGCAACCTTGTACCCTTTGTCCTCCAAGGCTGAAATGGAGACAAGGTTCCTTTTGATCCTTGGTACGAACAATACATCACTCAATTGAAGAGGGATACCCAAATTTAGCTGGAAGGAAGTGGCCCCAGCTCCCTTTACGGCATAACTAGCATCATCTCCAATTATAACCTATAAATTGGACTCTTTCTCTACTAAGTTTGTAAGATGCTCTCTGTAGTTTGTAATGTAACGTGAAGCACCACTATCTATCAACCAAGTATCACTGTCAGTTGGTACATTACTTGAAAGAGCAGAGATGAATAGGAATCCTTCTAAATCATCTTTTGAATGTCTCAACTCCTTCTAAGATGACTCTTCATCAATGTTTGCAGTAGAAACATGTTGCTTCAACTTTAATTTATAGTCTCGGGCATAGTGTCCATACTTGTCAAACCTATAGCACTGAATATGAGAGAGATCCTTCTTTTTCAATTTTGAAACAGAGTCTGCTTTTCTATCTCTATTCCTCTTGAAGGTGCCTCTTTTTCCTTCTCTTCCTTTGCCTCTTTCTCTAGTAGCATGTGTAGCAAGAACTTGATTTTCTTCATTATGGGAGTTTCGCCCATTTCCTCTTGCTGCTAGTCTGGTTTCTTCCTGAATACAGTCAACCCGTAGGCGATCAAACTTGGGCAACTTGGATCTCCCACTGATGCTCTGAATGAAAGGTTCCCAAGACTGGGGAAGACCATTTAGAGCCAATATAAGAAGATCTTTGTCTGCAACTGTATCCCCAATAGTGCTCAATTGATCTCTCAAATCAGAGATCTTCATAAAGAATGAAATGACTAACTCTCCTCTAGCCATTTTTACATGATGGAGTTGTTGTCTCAGAGTGAGGGCTCTGCTAGTGTTGTTGATGTCATACAATCCTTTTAGTACATCAAACATTTCTTTAGTTGCCTTCATCTTGGAGATGATCGGTACTACGTGATCCTTCACGGAGTCTATCATGATCTTTCTAGCCTTTGTACCATTTTTTTTCCACTAGAATTTCTCTGAGTCTTCTATCGGCTTAGGCCTGTCAGCTTCTACTAATTCTAGAAGATCATTCTCTTCTAAGGTAATAAGTACCCTAAACTTCCAAGAGTTGAAATTTGAAGCCCCATCAAGCCTATCTTCTACCTTGACACCGGTCACCATCTTCTTTTTTGAGTAACTAACCTAAACAAGGAGTTGAATTCTACATAATGCTTAGTCAAATCTGATCAGATCTTCCCGAACCTTGGCTCTAATACCATGTTAATTTTGGATCAGATATGAATAGTAATCAAAAAAGTAAACACAGAATAGTGAACACAAAGATTTTATCCTAGGAAAACCCTTCTACTCAAGGGAGAAAAACCCAACAACACTTTACAAATAAAAGATCAGGTACAATAGTGCAAAAAATCGCACTTGAGAATCAAGCCAAAGAAAGGCAGAATACAATAATATAATCCAGCACTGAAGTAGTGCGAATTTCTGAGTAGAAATAAATCTCCTTCAGCAACGAATCTTCTTCTTGGACACAAAAGAACAAATGAATGAATTGATGATAGAATGAAGAGAGTCTCTCTCCTATTTATACAAGTCCCGTCATACTCCACTTGAGCCGACCCAGCAAATTGAATAAATGTTTATAATTAATCTGTCTTGACTTCTGGCCAACTGGGGTAATACCTCCCGAAGCTATAAACATCAACATCCCCTTTCCAAGTGTAAATCATAAGGAGATCCTTTGAAATATCCCGAGCAAAATTACCATGCAAAAAAAAATTGATTTCATGACTTCAAGTGAGCAAGCATTTTGTCAAACAATTAACCATCAACTGTGTTTGAATATGATGTTCAGTGTAATTTTCCCGGAATAAAATTGTCTTAAGTGATTCATGCACAATATAGTTCCTCACAAATACAATATCCTTTGCAAGCACTTTCTAACTCAGAAAAGTACTATTCAATAATATTTTCAGAAAATTACGTACACAGTAACATGGATGATGCTTTGCTGACCTATTGAGAATGACAAAAATTTCATTTGAAAGCTTCGAATCTTTTACTTAGCAGCTCAGCTTTTAAATATTAATATAGCGTCCCCAAGAAGTCACACACAACTAGCAGATATGCAAGTCCAATGGCCTAGAAGAACATCTACTCAACCATGAAAATATCATAGGGTGCATATTTAATGTCTTTCCCTCCACATATTAAAGTGCAAAAATCTTGGTAGGTACTTAGCGGCACCAAGGAGTCACACTTCCTTTAGCACTGCAGCAGATCCTCTTTTAATTGTGTAGCGAAAATATCTCTAGCAGTCAACAAAATCTTTTACTACCTTATGTTGACCTCCTTGCATTCTTCTATAGTAGCAATGGTTAATACTCTTCATGAATCGCGACTTATTCCTTGACTATGTTTGCTTCAATAATCAGCAACTCTATTTTAGGTTGTGGCTCCCTTAATAGCTGCGACTAGGCTATTGTAAATGGCGATAGGAAGCCTGTAAACTATTGGGCCTCATAATATATAAAAACTGTCGCATATATCTACAGCAATTAACCTCTTTGGAATGGGCACGACAACTTCTTTTCATGCTGCAACTCCAAGACAATGCGGCTAAGTGCATAGAAGCCACGTTACAATGTGAAGGCTTAACAAGCCTTAATAAATATCAAATTAACTCTTTATTTCCAACGGCTAATTCTGGAATCATCATATACCTCCATTAAATCAATAGGAACAGTATGGCTATAGCAATAGCAATGGTAAGAATATCTTATTCATTCCAATAAACATATTTCAAACCTTCTCAAACTCTGAAAATGTAATGTCCCCAATTTTGCGAGCATCAGAGTTCGGTGGATTTAGCCTATTATGCGACCCTCGTAGGCTAATAGGATGGATAGAGGGTCTTGATGGAGATTGGCTTGGCTTCAGTTGTCAGATTGTTATCAGTTGGCTTTCGTTTGGGCTCGTTCAGACACTATTTGCTCGGATTGCTATTTTTAGCAATTTTTAGCACTCAGCGGAGCACCCCTGCTATTTTTAGCAGTATGGTCTGGTCACATGCAGAATCACTTCCTTCTTCGTCAGCTTTAGACGGTTTGTGCATCGGGCATATATTGAGAGAGATATTAATATTTAATTGATTTAATTAAATATTAATTATTTGGAGCTTATGTTATAAAGTTATAATATTTAAAATATTATAGCTTAAGTGATTTTTGCTGAAGGGGTCGCCCATCATTGAAGGGGCCACTTTTAATTATATTTTATAATTAAAAGTGCTTTCGAAAACTATTGAAAAATTAAAAAGAAAAGTTCGAATTTATTTAAATGAAACCTAATTGAGAAAATTCGAACTCTTGAGGAGATATAAGGGTTTCATTGGGATTTGAGCTGATTATGTTATGAAATCAATTTTTGATCAAGTCTTCTTCAGAGAACGAAGCCAAGGGTTTCAGTTGTCTACAGGCATTGGAGAACGAGCCATCTTCAGTGTTGCAGTTTAGTGGCTGTGAAATATCAGCTGATTTATTGCTTATCAGAGGGGTAGCTTCATTCAGAGGTTATCACAGAACTTATTCAGAGATTGCATCTTCAAGGGTTTTACCATCTGCAGCAAATACCAGGTTTTTACATCAATAATATTGTTGCTTTTTAAGTTGCATGTCATCAGATCTTGTTTGTAATCAACATAGTAGATCAATAAATATTCTAGCATCAATAGATCTAGTAGTTTCTATCATTTGCAAACGTGTGGTATTTTATTTAATTTTTATATATGCAATTTCTTTCAAAAAAATCGCACTTCAACGGTATATGCAAAAACGAGAAAAAAAACAATCAAAACAGATAGTTTTCAGAATCAGGGAGAACAAGGGTTTCTACAGAAAACACTAAAAAATTGTCTTAGCATAAGAATTCACAAATTTTATAACCTACAAACAATATATCCACGCATGAAACCTAAATGGCTCCACCTGCAACCAGCTAGGATAGGATTCCCACTACTAAAACTGGTTTACCCATGGGGTTTTCATCCTAGGGTTTCAGCTCCCCAAGAAGCTCTCCAAAATCCAATTAGTTAAAAAAATAAACCAAGCATAATCCCAAAAATGAGCTTCCAATTCCACTTTATACTTCTCATTGCGCTAAAAGTGACTTTATTTAAATATTTTACCTTTTTTTGACACATTATTCACTTTACTCAATAAATAATTAATTTAAGTCATCATTTAACTGTGCTTATTTGACAACTTAATTAATTATTTAATTATTGATTATTTCCCGCACAACCAAATGAAAAAGTAGAAAATACAAAAAAACCAATCATAAGTGACATCTGAAGGTGCCAAAATACTCTGGAGCTCCTCGGAAACATCAAATATCCCTTCTAGCATGACTAACGGTAACCAAGAAAGTGAAGTTGTCATGATAGAAAACAAGGGCATTATACCCTTTCTCATAGGTTAATAGAGCGGTGAAAGGGAAATAATCTAATAATTTAACTTAAGTTGTCCAAAAAGTAACTTTATATTATATTCATAAAAAGGTAACTTATGTTTAATTATTAAAAATGTTGTTTTAAAAAGAGGGGCAAAAAGTATTGCTAAGAACTTTGTAACATAGTTATCTATTGCTCCATTGTGTTTAAGTTGTGTTAGCTCTCTAAAGTGCACCTCAAGATTAGTTCAGTCAAACCCCTCACTTAATCTTTGACTTTTAATTCTTCTAGGGTGTTTATAGAGCTTTGTCCTTGGGTGATCAAATCATAATGCCACCAATCATGTAACATGCCTTCCAAGTGGAGGGTAGCGAATTTAATGGCCTCTTCTTCATACATAGGATTTAATTGGAAGTAGGTACCCAGTTTTTGTAACCATGCTCTAGAGGAGCATTTGTTTGTCCCATCAAATAAAGTTAAGGTAATCTTTCCCACTCAATGGTGTATGTCTCTTTGAGGTTGATCTTGATGATACCCTGTCCACCTTCTAGGTTCATTCTTTGTCTTTGTGTTATAGAATTCACTAAAGGTCAAGCCATTATGGATTGCATCGCTAAGAGTCTTATACTCCTCATGATATCAAGCGATGTTATTTTCTATGCAAGGTTGCAATTATTGTTCTTCCTTAAGAGAATCTTCTCTTTGTGGGAACTTGGCTTGAAAGTTCTTAGTGGGTGGGTTGACTGAAACCCTATCCTTTCTTAAATTACTACCTTTCCCAACATTCTAATGTGGTCTACAAGCATTCAAGTATTGATTCATTTCCCTCAAGGCCTGGGCTATTTTCAACATGGATTCCCTCATCTCTTTGATTAACACCCTATTACCTCGGTTGACAATCTCTCGAAGGTTGATTTCTCCCTAATCCTAGTCACTCATGGTTTCCTCTCTCTTTTTCTCCCTTTGATAATATCTTAGTTTCCTATCGCTCCTTTGCATTAGACTAGGTTTGCATCAAAGTTCTCTATCCCAAACAAGCTGACAAGATCACTTGCTTTGATACAACCATAGTGTCCCTTCCTAGGATTTACGAAGAAAAATGATTTCCATATTATTTTTTTGTTTTCTAAATTTTATATAATTTTTGTATTTTACGACTACTAATAAATAGAAAACTCTGATGTTTATTACCCTACAAATATTTTAATATAAGGTACTTAAACTAAATAATCAAAAAGTAATATTGCCGATTTGTAATTTTTTTACTTTTTTTGAGAGATTGAGATTAAATAAAGTAAATCAACTAAAAAGAACAATGTGTTATCAGCAAACAACATTAGCCTAAAGACAATTATATAAAATTAAACTAAAATATTTTTCCGAAAATCCTAACCATACACCTAGCAAGTGACATGAGCATAGAATCAAATGTGGAGCGATTATAAATAAGAAATCTTTAAGAATTTAAATATTGAATCACAACCTTCAAACAATAAAATTTATGTAGTTTACCAATCACAAAACATTATTATAAATATTAGATTTGTAGCAACACATCAATCACAGAGACTAGTGCAACCATCATGAGAGGGGAAATATGCAGTTCAGGAAATAAATCCAGATTGCCTTGTCTAGGCGTCACTAGGGGAATCACAGCTTCTATTAATAAAATAAAATGGTCTTTTGATCCAAAGATTTAATTAAATATCCTTTGCCCCAAGCGTAGAATTAATTATCGAATGATTCACTTAGAGAGAATTTTAGAACATAATAAACAAGCACTAGCATTTAATGAATTAAGTTTTTGATTCTAGCAATCAATGATAGCTGACCTCATATTTAATTTTCCCAACATAGGAAAACATTTGATAGCTCAAAGTCAAGAGATCTTGAGGACACTCAAAGATCATCTATAACAAGCTCAACAACAAAATAAGTTTTACGCAGACCAACACCGTATGAAGAGATCTTTTGAGGTCGGCAACATGGACTACTTCAGATTGCGTTCTTATAGACAATCTTCCGTCAAGAGGAGTGGCACTGAAAAGCTCAAACCAAGATTCTATGGAACCTACAAGTTTGTGAGAAGGATAGGCGAAGTGGCCCGTGCATTAGAACTCCCAAAGAACAGCAAAATCCACAATGTTTTTCATGTCTCTTGTCTAAAGAGAGCTCTTGGTCAGCATGTTGTACCTTCAACATACCCACCACCCTTAGATGTCGAGTGTAAGTTAACTTTGATGCCTGAAGAAGTAATAGACATTAGGATGAAAAATCTCTGAGGGAGAAGTATCACAAAATAGTTAGTCCAACAACTTGCCAATTGGATGCAACTAAGAAGGACCTAACATTTTCAAACTTCTTGAGGACAAGCAATCTTGGAGAGGGCGGACTTGTAATGTTCCCTCTTGAATAAATTAATGTCAAATCAAATTGCATTCCTTTTTTTTTTTAGCCGAATTTGATCGTTTCTAGTCCCTTTGGTCTCAATTTTCTCTAAATATTGAGGGTTTTGTGTTTGAGTTTATGTATGCAACCCTTTTATCAAGGTTTTGGACATGGCCCTCCTGGCATACCTTTTTGCCAAACCCCACTCCTTCCTTTTCCCTTCTCAAAGTTTCAAGCTTTACCCCAATAGCATGCCTCTCCCCACCTCCCCGACCTCCAAACATCGATTTTCCCACCCTTTGTTTTATTCGTTTCACCTACTTCTCTGCACAACTTGACCACCATTAATGGCCCATTTTGAATTCAGAGCTCTTCAAAGGGTGGTTTTCTCGCTAAGCAAACATTATCGACAATTATTAAGGAAGATTTGACTGTATTTGCTGCATCCTGTTGTGACCTTTTCACACATCGCCCCATTCAAGATGGGGACCCCCTAAATTTTTGCTCCATTCTAGTCTTTTGGCTTGGGTTTTTCTCTCTCTCTCTCTCGCTCTGTCTCTTTTCTGATGTCCGCCTTTTCGGGGATTGCGCCCGTCAGTGAATTTAAGCATGAAACTGACCAAGTCTAAAATTAGGGTTTTATCGTTTCTGGTCAGTCCAAGGTCAAGTAAAATGAATAAATTGAAATTTGAACTTAACATTGTTGTCAGCATGTTTCCAGCAGGCTCTCAGCAAATTTTCATCCGATTCCGAGGTACTTACTATTTTTAGTAAGTGTGAAATTACATGCAATTTGTCAGCTATTTTGAGATTCCGACAGTCACACAGCATTCAGAGCACATCAAGTTACTCGCATGCAAAATTTGAGCAAAAACCAACAACTTACTATTTTTAGCAGTCCAACTTCCGGGACCAATTTCAGGGTGCAGATGCAGAAATTTTCTTTGCATGTCTGCATATTCCTTCTGGGTTTTTCAAGACCTTCGCAACGATATAACATGCAAAACGAGACGACCACTTTCAGAATTCAGCCTTCCGAGGCTATTTTTAGGGTTTGCATGTCAGGGTTTCTTTTGCATGTCGGGTGATTCCTGGTGGGTTTTTCGAGAGCTTCGCGATGGTGTGACATGCAAACGCAGATTCTCACTCAGTAAGGAACTTGCTATTTTTAGCAAGTGTGTCCCGACAGCCGCTTCCCAGCAGTTCAGAATCACGAGCTGATCGCAGTGCCACAGAAACGAAGAGAAACAGAGATCATTTGATATGCATGGAGCAAATTAGGTTTCCAACCGGGACCCAAAAAGAGCAAAAAGTCAGAATTTTCGAAAACCGGTGTAAACCACCGCGATCAGCGTCCTTCAGGCTATCTGCTGGTGAAATTTGAAGTCAAACGGAGCACTTACTATTTATAGTAAGTCAATTTGGAAACTGGCTAAAAATAGTAAATCAGTGCATGCGCCAGTGTCGATAGGTCACGTGGTGAAGAGCGCCTCATTAAAATTTCAAGTTAATCGGAGCAATGGAGCTATCAGAAACATGAGGTTACTATTTATAGTAAACCACCTTCAGAAACATGCTAAAAATAGCAGGGTGACTAAAAATGGCAGTGCCGACAGGACAACGAGGCTATGAGGATGCTATGTTCAAAATTTCAAGCCGTTCCGAGCTTTAGAGGTGCAAAATTCAGAGAACTTACTATAAATAGCAGGGCACGTAAGCTGGCGAAAGATGATGAAAATTTGTCTAAGTCTGGAACTTCATCCAGAAGACATGGCAAAATGCGCCAGCTAGTGAGGAGGCATGGAAAATTTCTAAGTATGGCGTTCATCCCTCTCAGGGGGTGAAATGCGCCCAAGATGCAAAAAAGTCAAGGAGAAGTCAACGAAGTTTGTCCTGCAGGCATGCCAAAATGCGCCCAAGGAAAGCTCGGGAGATTGAAAAAAATTTCTAAGTGTAGGAAATCCGCCTCACCCCTCCAAATGCGCCCAACTTGCAAAATTCATCCTGTAGCAGGGGTGAAATGCGCCCAAGGCAAGGAAAGTCAAAGCAAAGTCAAACTTTTCATCCTCCTCAAGGGGCAAAATGCGCCCAAATGCATGCATGTGAGGACAAAAAAATGGAAGGTGAAGAGTCACTCTAAAGGCGTTAGAAAAGTTTATCCTCCTCCACACCCAAAATGCGCCCAAAAGAAGAATAAGTCAACAAGTCAACATGCTTTATCCTCCAGCTACATGGAAATGCGCCCAAAGATGAAATAAGTCAAACAAGTCAAAGAAACTCGTCCTCTTGCCAGGCCAAAATGCGCCCAAGTTTAGGTGTAAAATGGTGAATAGAGATGGTAAATAAGGTGAAAAACAATCCTCAGGCATGGTGAAAGATGGTAAAAGCTAGGCGCACTCAAGGTGTAAGGTGTTGGAGAATTTCCTAGGACGTGTGAGGTGGCAAAGATGAATTCTAGGCGTTTTTTTTATTTTCTCTCAAGTGTGTTATATGCGCCAAGGGTTGATGGGAGTTATAAGGTGTTAGAAATTTTTCTAAGGCGTGTGAAGTGTGAGAAAATAATTTCCTAAGGCGTGGTGAAGAAATATTTCAAGGCGTGATTTTAAAATGTCAAGAGTTATGCGCCTAGGGTCTCAGGAGAAATATGAAGTGAAGTGACTTGCTAAGTGATATAAAAATTTCCTAAGGCAAGGATAAATATAAAATGCGCCTAAAATGTATGAGATGATAATAAAATATTTCTAAGGCGTTAGAATTTTTAAATAAAATTGCCTTTCAAGTGTGGAGTTAAATCCAAAATGGTGAGTGGCAAATCAAGCGTGCCGGGCATGAGTAAATTTTTTCTAAGTGAAGATGATACTTCTCTCGCTGGCAGGCAAACAAAATATTTTCTAAGGCAAATTCTCAAAATGCAAGATGATTGAAATATTTTCTAAGGCAAATATTTTCTTCTTAGAAAATACGCCTGGAGCCTAGGGTGGTAAAATTTTCCGAAGCACGAGCAAATTTTCTCGGTGATGAAGTCAGAAATGCAGGATGAATTCAAGTTCTTCAAGAAGCTGGAGCAACAGGAAGATCACAGGCGAAGAGTGAATTTAAAATGATGAAAATAATATTTTTCTAAGGTTCAAAATTCAAAAAATTAAATGAACCCGTTCGTTGGGTACCCATGGATTCGAGGCGTTCTGAAGAAGATTTTCTTCTGGGTACTGAACATTTGCAATGATAAATGGATTTCTAGATCTTCCGAACTTCACCGACACTTTTTCAGTGAAGAATTTGATCAGTACTCAAATTGTGAATTTTCCTAAGGGAGAATTTAAAATTTTCTAAGGCAAAGATGAATAAAATGTGCTTTCAAGATGAATTTTCTTCGAATGATGAGTTCGAGATGAGTTGCCTAGATAATTTTGTTTGAATTTTTCAAGGACGAATTTTCCAGAGCAGAGGAGAAGTAAAATTCGAATTCAAGTGACAGAGCTCCGGCTGGTAAATTAAAAGATGGATTTAAAGTAAATTTTTCGAAAACGAATTCAAAGATGCCAGTCAAAGTCAAGTTTCTAGAAGAACAAGATTCCCGACGACTGGAGACAAGTGTCAGAAATACCAGAGAGGGAAAATTCGAATTCTTGAAGTGGAGTAGTGGAAGTTTAATGCACTGGCTAAAATTAACTTCTTCTAGAATTCGAATTTTGGCTATAAAATGGAGATGTTTCTCACTTGTTTTCACAGCTGAAGAGGTCGAACTTGCTCTGAGTAAGTTGCTGAAGATTGAGTGTTTGCTGAAGCTTGAAGGAATTCGAAATTCTGCTGGAAGGACGCCTTGAGTTGCTGGAGAAGTTGCCAATGAGAAGGAGGGACGCCTTGAATTGCTGAGAGGTGCCTTTGCTGAAGTATAGAAGTGCGCACTTGCTGGTTGAAGAAGAGAAGTTGCTGGTACAAGTGTGGCTGAAGCTTAATTTATTGCTGAAAATTGAAGTTGCTTGTGCTGAGAGGGATGCCTTGAAATAAGGAATAGCTGAGAACTCAAAAGTACGAACTTGCTAATTGCTGATTGCTGGTGTGAAGTGCGAATTTGCAAAAGTTCAAGTTGCAGATTGAAGTTGCTAAGGCTGAAGTTTACTTAGAAATCTGTTCTAAGTGTTGAAGTTCGAATTTATCGAAGAAAAGAAGCTGAGGTTTGCAAACACGAGAATTATTGCAGCTTCTAGAAGTCGACTGCAGCCCCTACACAACGTCATTATCTTATTTTTAAATTAAATTGCTGATGATGTTATTGTTTGCAGATGGCTGAAGCGAGGACAACTGGAAAGGACAATGGCGCCTCCAGACAAGCTGTAATCAAGAAGCTGAGTAAAACATTCATGCCAGAGTCGAAGTTTATTTCAAAGCTGGGCAAGTTGACAGACACTAACCTGGGCTCCGTCAACCTAGAAACCTTCAAGAACAGGATGTTTGGAATTGGAAGTCATCGGGCTTCAGTCACTTCGCACAACATCGTCCGAAGTGGACTATATGCAGCTGCTGGTTTCCCGCCAGCTATACAGTGTTCGGAGCTGATAATGGAGTGCGCTAATTGCTACGAGAAGGAACACCGGTCGATCATGTCACCTGATGGCCAAGTGCTTTGCCAATCTTAATCCGGCAGCCATTGGCGAAGCTTTCGGGATCCCGGTGCACAGAACATGATTTACAAATCCAGAGAACGGGCTGAGCGGATGTATGCTTCTGCTTTTGAGCGATGCATGGATACAATTAATACCCACTGGATGAGCACTCCCAAGCCTTCTCGAACGAAGTTGCCCAAGCAGATCATAGCGGATGACTTGAAGCAAGAATACTGTGATCTCATCATGATGCTGAGCAAGGTTGGAGGTTGTGCACAATCATTCATTTTTGAGCCTTGGATGTTCTATTACATCAATCTCGTGCTAGAAGGGAAAGATTACGTCAATTGGGCTGCAATGATCAGTGACAACTTGCACGAGCAACTCCTGGGCTTGAGGAGAACGAAGACATTTTATATGAGCTCCTATGTCATTTATATGTTGGCACGGATGACGAAGTATAGGGGGATATCTTACAAAGAACCTGTTGGATGCGGCTCTCATCAGTTCAAAATCTATGATGCCTGTCCACAGTTGCACTGTCGAGCACAACCCACTACAAGCGTGTCAACGACTCATTCACCATGTACATCACGAGGCTGCTTCAGGAGCGGTTGCATCATAGAATCTCAAGAGATGCCCAGGAGCTAATTGAAAGGTATGGGTGTTGGTTCATACAATTTCCGAGATTCTCTTACATTAGGCTGCAAGGTTTCTCATCATACCCATATAGGCTGCCTAAATACCCAACAGATAGAATATTGATGCTAGAGATATCTAGACAGTTGCTGGCCTTTGATAAAATCCAAAAGAAGAAAAAGAAAGGAGGGATAGAATTTCCAATTGTAATGGGCAACTCGGATGAGGTGTGTCCTTCGATACAGGCAGCTAGAGAGGCTGAAAGTGAGCTTCAATTTTATCATTTTTCATATCATACTAGCCGACAGCACTACGACCCACATCATAACATCAATTGGGTTCTGTCGGAGGAGTTCAAACATAAGGCCACCATAGAGGATTATTGGGCTGATGCAGTTGATGAGATTGAAGTAAGGAAGAGGATGTTCTCTCGATTGCCTATTACTCTGATCAGGGAGTGTGAGGTAGTACCGGTTCCAGACCAAGTGAACAAGGATATGGATGTTGTCCATCCTGATTATGCAGCTGTTCGAGATACTCCACTTCCACCTCCCGATTGGTCAGAGCCCGAGGTTGCTGATTTGGATACTCTCTCCATCCCAGTTATGACATTTACTAGAGCATGGGTTGACAGACGGGTAAACAGGTTGAAGAGTAGGTCAATTGCCTTGACTTACAATATGATGGAAGATCACAGGACGCCCACCACTGGCAGGAAGAAACAGATTACAAGAGGTCCAGAGTCTAGGAAGAAAGAGATAGTTCAACAGGAGCCTACTCAGCCAGAGCCTCCACGAGTCACAGTGGCAACACCCTTGGAGACACGTTCTCCAAGTATACAGGAGGTTTCTTTGTTTGCTGATCAGAGGATTGCATTGAATCAGGTGCCAGTAGTACAGGGTGATATTCAGCCTCCACGGAGGGAGTCGGTTGGCCAAAGTGCCAATGTACCTGTTAGGATTGATCAGCATGATGATGAGGGGACTATCACTGACCCTCAGTTTCAGCAGGAGTTAGAGGCGGCCATGAATGAGGATGATGATATAGTTTCAGGTGATACTCAACCACTTGAGGACGATGAGCCTCGCCAGAATGATGAAGAAGTTGAGCAGGTTAGAGAGGTCGAGGCACAGGAGCAGCAGCCCTTCGATATACAGTATGAGGTGCCCGATTGGCTTAAGGACAGAATGAGAAGAAGCCCTAGTGAGGAGCTTGATCCAGCAATTGAGATGGAGGAGTTTTTGAACAGGATCAGTGCACCTCCACAAAAGAAGAAAGCAAGAAAATTTTCGAAGATATCCACTGAAGAGGATGGCTCTCGTACTCTTCACGTTGTTGTTCCACGAGTTGAGTGTGACCGGAATGAAGCAGTTCCTGAGAATTATGTGGTCACGACTCTAGACTTGGGACGCCCTACTGGTGCGCAGATTGTTGAGGAGTGTGATAACTCCTTCCTCGCCCTCAAGGATAGGTTGTTCAAGAAAGAAGGAAAATACAAAAGGTTAAAACGAGAACACAAAGCCTTAATTGGATATGTACAGCAGTTATCTCGTTCTCGAGGGCAGGATGTACCAATGATAGAGCCTCCAGCAGATGTACCTAGAGAGTCGATCAGCGGCTTGGTAGAGTTGGGGAGGATGGCACAGGAGGCAGATAAATGGGTCACAGGAGTTCGTGCCGAGACAGAGAGATTTATGGAGGACCTTGCTTCTGCTTTCCAGCAGGCCTCTAGTATTTTAACACGGATGGATGCAGTGGATCATGCTTGGGGCGATGCCTCTATCTACCAAAGCAAAGTTATCCAGCGTCTTGAGGTGTTGAGGCATGTGCCACTGCGATTGCTGATTGATGGAGGTGTCATTCAGGAGAATGACAGATATGATTTCTCTCGGTGGTATTCTTCAGCGATCACAGGGCGTGGCTTCTTCGATGCGGCACAAGCGGATTCAGCTAGAGTACATAAGGCTATGGCCAACATTATAGATGGAGTTCAGAACACTTTTGAGGCCATATTTGCTAGGCCGTTGAATCCAGATGAGATAAGTGTTGATAATTTGAGGGGTTTGCTGGTGCCTTTCTTTGCGGATGTTAAGACCTTTGTACAAGATGATTTCGAGAATACTTCTACTTTCTCCACTTTGATCCAGAACAAGCAGGACTCCTTGATTGCATGGAGAAAATCTTGTACGAGGCATTAGCATTCAGTCACAGTATTAGAGTTTCAGCTAGATTGTGTTCCACCGATTTCAGTTCAGGAAGTTAAGGCTGTACTTGGCAGATTTGTTGAGTTGGCAGTCAGAGAGAAGGCAAGTGGGAACACACTACTGGACGAGGATCTTCTAGAAGACTGAATATGGGCATTTATTACATTTACTATTTATGGGAGTGAGTGGGAATCTTTGATTCATTTAATGTACCACTCCCTATTCTGGCAGTTTTTAGGGTTAGGGCTGAGGTGGCACGATTCTGGCCACTCTATTAATTGTAACCCTAGCCGTCTTTTGGGACTTGGCTAGCTATATAAAGGGGGAGTCCCCCTCATTTGTAATTCATTAGAACAGGAAATTAGATCAGGCATTAGCGTTAGAGCTAGAGATTGGAGAGATTGCATAGTAGTCATTTTGCTTAGCATAGTGTGGAAGAGAAAGAAAGTTTTCCCTTTGAAAACTTTTGAGGAGATCGTTGTGTAACACTTTTTATGATAATTGATCTTTTCATTGATGGTGGAATTCGTCTTGTCATGAATAGCTAGCAAGGTCTCTTCTTCCTTTCGAATCCAAGTAGCTTAATTTCATGCCAGTAGTTTACGTTGATGTGTGGTGTTTTATTGAGATAGCTTCGCTTTATTCCATACCACTAGCAACTTGTTGATGATAAGTTTGCCTTGCGTGGTCAACTGGAGATTATCTTGAATCTAACTTCGGTTGTGATTTGTATGCTTATATGCGTCGTTGTGATGGTGTATGTATGCTAAATCATAATTTGAAAACCTTTTGCTATCCCCTTGAAGAATTGCACCGATTTTACTGAAGCTGTCCGACGTGAGGCTAGGTGAAATCTCTATTGAAACGAAGCTCCACATATCCTGCATTTAGAGTAGAATATAAAATTCTTAGGCCCTATATTCTTTTACTTTATGCACATTTCTGATTAGTTTTAGGAAAACGAACCACATTGCCAAATCATATGCACAAGAATCCCCTTCAAAATCATACATTAGCTGCTAACTGCAAGAAATCTGAACAATTGTGTAAGTCCCCTCGTAAGAACACAGCAAATACACATCAACCAAACTGGGTCTATTCGCACTTAAGGAACCTTGGAGTTGAACGTGTGATCTATCTCGCAATCTTAGCACACGGAATACTTTGATCAAGAGAGAACAGAGTAGCCCTAAACTATTTTTGTTCTGCTGTTTGGTGCGGTCACAAAAACCACGTCAACACATCCATGGTAGTAAACAACTACGTTTCATTTAATGCGATGGTTGGAGCCCGTGACTCTTGGATCATCACAACTTCTCAACTGTTGTTTTGGGCAGGAACTCTATTTTGACCACAGATCTTCTTGTTGTCTACAGTTGGATGCATGGTGGATCTATCATTTGACTATTTACTTTCAAATACCCTAATAAACATAGCTCAAAGCACATGTGCAGAGTGATGGACTGAGGACAAAAAATCTTCAACTCTATAACAAACCAAAGGACAAGAACCCTTTTGTTTCATCAGTCAAAGGACGAAAAATCCTTTGACTCAACATCAACGACTTCTTGTGAAGCTTAGAGGTGGATTCACAAATTTAGATTCGACCTACAGGGCACAAGAATGACTAACAAGCTCTTATAAGGATTTGTGGTATTTGTTTATATTATTTACTACTGTTGCAGCCTCATACTTGCTATAGTCATGACTATGCTTTCTGTTACTATTCTCATGTACTGGAATCTCATTGTAAACTCCATTATTAATTCAAAAGCTCTACAAATGTTTGCTCTTTACCTTGTGAAATCTGGGTTAATAATATCTTTATAAACCTGAGAAGAATCAAGATTTTCATCATTTTTGGTTCAATATTAAAACCTTAAGGTAAACCATTAAGATTAAATATTAAGTTTTTAAATGGAAATTTCTATGTCTTTTGAATCTGGTTAAAAATAATCACAATAAGACTATTACACCTTTCTAGCGATGAACTACACAAAAAATTACAAAGAAATTAATTGCCAAATTATTTTAATATTATTGGTCAGATTTTGCAATACAAAAAATAATAATAAAATAGTCCAACTGCTGCAAACTATTAGAAATTCCCAATAACAAATAATGATTAGAATGGTTTCATTGACCCCAAAGGGTCCCCCTTACCAGATATATCTTCCCCGAGAGAACAACAATTAAGTGAGGGTGGTATGATAGCTACAAGTGTAATGACCCCTTTCTAGAGGATGCGCTTAGACCCGAATCTTGCATTCAAAGTGTTTCTCAAAGAGATATTAGATTCATTAGAGATCAATAAATTTCCGTAATAACATCTAATAAGGTCAAAAGATGACATAAATATTACATTCTTGTCGAGGGATTATTCATTTCCTCCTCATCACTCACTATGAATGATAATATATTTCATGAGTACATTAGACATTAAACATCTTTCAAGATCTCATAGGTGGAATTCTATTATCCCATAGTGAACGAATAGAGTGATTGACACATATAAGGCTCAATAGTTGCTACAAGCATCATTATTGGATAATCGCAAATAATACATTATTTATATATATATATATATATATATATATATATTGTCTTGTTCATCTTGTACGTGTCCACCATCTATGATGTATCTAACTATACACTTATCAATTGTTAACATGCCTTTCCACCCCTCAATATATTTATCCACCCTAATATGTGCCATTATGAATTCAGATAGAGGGATCCACCTTAACTACGAGTCTAGTAACATGATCTGCAATTCTTACCTATGATAATATGATATGCATATCGGACTAACTATAAACAACAATAATTACCCTGCATTACTATCTCTATCAATATTAAATATTAATGTATTTATCAAATACCAATTATTAATATCTACCTTTATTTAACATAATCTTGAAATCATAATATAGTTACCTTGAGTCACGAATCAATCATTATTACCTAATTAAACATAATACATATATGAATATGCATAACTATTACCAATTAGTTGTATTCATATACTTATCGTATTTATTACGTATTATCTTATACTATTTATATTCTTATTTACATATTATCCATGCTTATTACTTATTTACCTTTTTCATATTATCTATGTTATTTTCTTACCTCCATCGATCTGTAGATAGACCTTATATTCCTTTCTTATTTTTTCCCTTTACCAAGCACTGAAATCAGAAGGCACTTACTTTTTGAATCGGCCTGCTAATGTTGACCAAATCTGACCCTTTTCCCAGCGCTGACTTCATCCTCCAGCCACGGGTGATTATGTTTGTTTTCTTCCCCTTCCATGATCCCTTAACCTTCTTTTCCAACCTCTACTTATGCCATCTTACGCAGGAGAAAGAGAAGAGATTTCATTTGGTCGTGCTTTTCTGTTTGGAGGGACGTGACCCTTGTTTGGTTGCTACCAGCAGTGACTTTTGATGATTTAATCGCTGCCTATGCATGCAGCTGTTAGTAACTATAAATGTTCTTGTTTTTAATATGTTTTTATTTATATTGGTTTTACATGCTTTTAAATATATTTATATTTATATGCTATTTTATATATCTTTGCATTTACATTCTATTTTATTTTTATATTCATTTAATATTTGTAATATTATATTATAATGGTTGTGAATATAATATTTTAAATTGATAACCATAATAATATTAAATTATTAATTTGTATATATATATTTTAATTTGTATTTTTGACATTTACTTTCTCTGTTTGCATTTTGAGGCTTAGGTGTTTTTATATTTGATTTTGTTGATGAATTGTAGCTTAGGTCAGATATAAGCGATGACTGCTACAAAGCATCATCATCGCTTATATAAGATTTAAAGCTCTTCATGTTATATTTCCAGAAATAAATAAGCAATCGATTTATAAAGCTTGTATAAATCGAATACAAATAGATGTGATAAATACGCGTTGAATTTATCTCTGCATTCATTGTCGCCCTGTGTGTGGGCACGTATTTGTTAAAGAGGTTTAATCTAAATGTTTACAGGATCCCGTGCGCTGAAAGGAACACGTCCTCTCAAGAGGCGTGTCCCTTTGGACATGAAACCCTTGTGCTCAAAGGAACACGTCCCTTGAGCGGACGTGTCTCCAAGTGTGGAGACACGTCCTCTCAAGAGACGTGTCTCTTGAAGGCGGGCCTCCTTCATATAAATATTAAGACCTTTATTAATATGCAGCATAGAGAAATCCATTAATATTCTGCATCACGCATATTCTGCATTCAGGGAAGTGTTCAGAAAAATCGCATTTGTATCTGAAGTTTGTTATTTAAAATCTCTGGCCTTAGTCCCTTCTCTGTCCTTGAACCCCTTTTGTTACAGATTTGATTTCATTTAACAGATTTATTATTTATTTCAGTATTTACAATATTATAATGACTTTAAATCACTAATGTTATATGTTTATATTTTATATTCGGTAATTATTATCTTTGGATAATTATAATTATGATTATATTGCCAACATCCTTATATATATATATATATTTTTATTTTTTTTATTTGTTTCTCAATACTTTATATCTTAGTGATAATTTCGGGGTACATGACAAGAAGTAACATTTTTTTTTTATGAACAACTTCTAACAAAATGGATCGCAATGTTTTACCAAAGTACTACAGCCTTTAACAAATGAAATTGCAACCTCTTAATATTATTTAAACTCCTATTGATTACCACTCCTCATGAGGCACAACAAACCAACAAAATTAGCTACAACAAGTATGACATCCTCTTTAAATTATAATCAATAAAATATAGTTTTTGATTAGGGGGTAAAATAGGTTTTGAATGGACCCAAAACCATTTACAAATAGATTTTGCAGGGACACAAAACCCTATCATAACAATGAGTGCTGCCAAGTGATAAATCATAGACAAACAACAACCAAACCACAGTAGTAAAAGAGAATATGATCATGAAAAACTAATTGCAACTAAACAAGGCCATAGCCTCAAAGCAGACCAGCTCAGGAAAAACAACAGTCCTAAGCACAAAACAAAGAACCAACAAAGGCTTAAGCCAAATAAAACTTACAATAGAAACTACTTGAAGCAAACAGACCACAACAAATAAATTGCTCAAAAAAACAGTTCCTGGGCCAGCAGGCTGCAGCAAACAAACTGCTTAGAATAACACTTTCTGAGCTAGGAAGAACAACCATCCTCTCCCACAAACTTGAACTCCATCTATATACAAGCCAACTCAACCTCAAAAGGAATTGCAAGAGAGAAAGCCAGCTGGTGAACCATAAGCCTCCTGCCACACCCACAAAGCAAATCTTCATCTCAATAGAAGATATCTCCACCTCAAAAGGAGAAACAAGCTGTGAAGATTGTAGGAGAGAAAGCAAACCAGCAAAAAGGGCAGCCATAGCATCCTTCAACAAAACGAGCATCCAAGTCTTCAAAAAATTCAATGAGTGCACCCCAGCCATCAACAAATAAACCGAAAAAAGGATAGTCAATGCTCCCTTGAATGAACACCACCCAGCCCTTCTAGCCCAACCACTCTGCACCTTTATAGGAGAAAGCTCCACCTCCATCGGAGAAGCCAAAGAGGGGTCAACTAAACAAATCCCTCAACCGCCTCCTCAACCTCCACCTCAACAAGAGTCATAGTTTGAAGAACCAGAAAGAGAGAAGCAGAAGGAGCAGCCATAGTTTCCTTGCACCACTACAACACCAAAACCACCTCATACAAGAGGTTCTCCATCGAGCCCCACCGGAAGCAGAAAACCATCTGGGCCTTCAAAATTAACTTTGTAAACAGCCCAGCCATCAACAAGGGCAGCAAACTCACCCTTAAAGCAAACTGGGCAGAGAGTAAACAACCCAACAGAAAGGGCAGCAAAAGCTCCCTTTAACAATGAGAAAACTTGGGTCTTCAAAAGAGGCGTTAAGCACAGCCCAGCCAACAACAAGAAAAATTGGGAATAAAGATCCCCAACCAAAAATGTGCAAACAGGCAAAAGTAGGTAGTAGACCAAAAGCTCTTGGACAACTACAAACTCGAGAAAATCCTTCTCCATAGGAATAACCAGGTCTGGTGGTAGGAAGAGGTCAACAAAAAGAACAAAAAAGGTAGCATCAACTCCCTTAAACCACGAAACCAATGAAGATATCAGAATAAGCTTTAAGCCCATTTCTCCTAATGACACATTCCTCATGCTCAAGAATGACCCCACAACGAACAAAAAGAACTGATGCAGCACCAAGGAAAGGCCACATCCCAAAGCTTCCTAGCAGGACGACACCAACAACCAGCCTCGCAACGCCGCTTCCCAACAAGCCACCAATAGCAGCTAGCTCTGCACCACCACTTCCCAATAGGCCAACAGCAACAACCAGCCCTGCAACACCTCACCTCCAGACAGTAATCCATCCACCTCTGAATCTTCTCCTTCCTCTCCAGCATCATTCCCTAATATCAAATCCCCGCCGCTCTTCCCACTATAGTTGTGGCTGGCCTAAATAGGGAATAAAGTAGTACCAAATATCAACAACAACATATGTTAATAATTAAAATGAAACAATATTAAGTTATTAACTATAGCAACAACATAAAATGGCTGAAAAATAAAACTAGTTCAGCCAGCCAATAATATAAAATATATTATTTGCATAATAAATTCTCACAAATAAAAAATAGAAACTCCACACAGACAAATTGTGGAAAACTAGAAACCTCCCACCAACTAAAACGTACTAGAAACGTATAACTACTCAAGTCGATGGTAATCTCTAAATGAAATTACTCAAAAAAATAGGACGGTTTTCGTTCTTGAATCTATTATTTGCCAAAGGGTTTTAATGCTAGGGGAGAAAAGATGAACAATGTTCAATCATCAAAGAAATGAATTTCATAATATGAAATTTGAATTGGTAACCCTCTCTATTCCTTAACTCCTTATATAGGTCTTTCAAGACGAAAAAAAATCTCCTTTTCCCTCCAAACTTGATTTTTTTTAAATGACTAAATGAACTTTTATAAAATACATTATTTTTTGGACCCCATTACTAGAGTCACTTTTGATCCCTATTTTAAAACAACTTTTATAATAATAAATATAGGTTATCTTTTTATGAATAAAACTTAAAGTTACTTTTTCAACAACTTAAGTTAAATTATTAAATTATTTTCTTAGCTCAAAAAAGGGACATGACAATAATCTCCATCGAAATTAAAGGCTAGAAATATATAATTGTCCTAAACAATTAGGCAATGAGTGAGAAAGCAACTTCCTTAAATTCATCAAATTTGACTCTAGATAAGAGTAGATAGAGAAGCATGACCAAGGTCCCATGGAGCCAAATGCTAAAGGAATCTTTGAATTCAATTATGTTTAGAAGACGAAATAAACTGCCTTCATGATCTATTTCATTGGCAAATGAAAGATTACGAAGTATTTCAACCAAACTACAATTTTATTTAAACTACAAAGATTAATAAATATGAACTACAAGATAACAAGGAGAAATTGAAGAAATCATTTAAAGTTGAGGAAATTTGGGAGAATGATTTGAAAAAGTTATACGGTACATGTAATGTCCCCTTCCTAGGCAGTAGCGTCGTGACAGAGGTTAGCCTATCATTTTGATCCTCGTAGGCTGACAGATGTGTGAAGAAGATCACTTGAGGCAGTTATCCGGTGTTCGGGAACATTTCTCCTTCAATTGATTCAGGATTGGGCCCTAGCAGACGTTTCCAGAGTGATTTACAGATACTTACTATTTATAGTAAGTCAGTCAGGCAGGAGTTGCTATTTTTAGCAGGGCACCTGGTTCAGTTGGTCAGCTCAGTTTCGACCCAGTTTGATGATCTGATGAACAAACAGTGTTTACTTGGGCATTTAATATTTATTAAAAGGTTTATTAATTTGACTTTATAATATAAAGTCACTTTAATGAAATATTAAAATTATTAAGTGGCGAATTATAAAGTATTTAATACTTTATAAAAGAGGGGTTAAAATAATAATTAAATGAGCATTTAATTATTAATCAAAAGGGGACGCCATTTATTAAATATTTGTCTTAAGTCAAAAGGGCGAAATTAATCATTTATTTAAATGATTATTAAAAAGATGCTTGGGTCGAATTCATGAAAGGAGGTATACATACTGCCAAGGCAAATCGAACTCATTATGTTATGATTATTCAAATTTGTCTTATTTTCTCTCTGAGCATTGGGGTTTGAGAAACCAGGGTTTCTGTAGATCAACAGGTTTTGAGGAACGTTCCCTCTTCAAGATCTAACATACTGAGACTTTGAAATACCAGTTGAAGCTTGTCCATCAGCATGGCTTTATCCAGAAGTCATACAGAGCTTACAGTGAAGTTTTCCATTCAGTATTTGGTTCTATTGTTCAACAAGAAGAATCGCTTTTCAGAGATTATCATTGATTGGCATTTGGCGCACTTCCCAAGAAAAGGGTACGGCTGTATTTAATGCTGCTGACAGGCCGTACTTGTTGCTGTAAGGACGTCTTTTCTCCTGACATCCCAAACGCCTACCATCTCAGCCTCCAGTCTCCACCATCTTGGACGCACAGGCAAGGAGAGTCCATTTCGGCCTTTATTAGTGAGAAGTTAAGATCTAACTGGGCCGTACTTTATTTTCAGTCTTCCAGGCGGCTGCAAGCAATAATCAAGTTCTTCAAAAAAAATATATCATTTATTTACTCCTTCTGTTACCGGGATATCTCTGTAGTTGCTCAATAATGATAATAAAATCATATGCCATTGTTCTGGGAGTTATTTGATGCATTGTTATTTATTTATGAATTTATTTGTATTTATTTCTCAAAATCGCAATTTCATTATTGCTGCAAAAACCACCAAAAAATCATAAAATACCAAAACAAAGAAAAACCTAGCTGTATCAGTTGGTGATCGGGTTGAGAAACACCTGGTCTCTTACAGTACAAGTGTGAAAGATGACATACCTAGTTTGCAGTTAACAATTCACTTTCAAAGGCTGAAATCTATTGATTATGTGGGCCCAACCAAACTATCTGTAATAAACAATGTACCACATGGATGCAAGGACAAGAACAATAGGTCCCCCCCTCCCCATTCCAAAAAAAAATTAAATTGGGGATGTCCCAAGGATGCCCCATCTACAAGGGGAATGTCCCCTAGATACATCCCCCATTTGGGAGTAAAAATTGGAATCTTTACTTATATCTTACAAGTTACAAATTATAATTATTAATCAAATATTGCTTGCTTACAAACTTCTGAATATCTTATTTGCAAGTTCTTGGTGGGAAAATTGGGGTGGAAATACCCCAAATAATCAAAAGCTAGGAGCCTTTTACAAAAATCCTATAGGGTGGATACTATTCCAAACCTTCAACAGTTACAAATTATAAACCATACAAAAACAAACAAAAAATCATCATGTATTTTTCCTTGTCCCACACTTCTCATCCTTGGAGCTCCATTTCAGATTCATCTTGGCTCCCATCTTTGAATGCAAAGGTCCATTCATCTCCATCCCCAAGCACTATGCCAAATACTGCTTTAAGGGATTTAAATCTCCCATTTTGTCTTCTTCTCTCTCTATTGTTTATTTTGCTCCACCATTAGGATGGTGAATGGGACCTGTTGTGACCTTTTTCACACATCGCCCCATTGCAAATGGGGACCCCCTAATTTTGGCTTTGCTTTTGGATCGTTTTGTCGTTGTCTCTCTTTTCTACTGTCTGTCTTTCTGAGATGTGCCCGCCGTTGAACCTTAACGTGAAATTTTGGCTAAGTCTAAAAATTAGGGTTTCCATCTTTCCAACCAATTTGAGGTCAAGTGAGGCGAATAAATTGAAAATAAAGACTAACACTGTTGTTAGTATGCTTCCAGCAGGCTCTTAGCAAATTTTCATCAGATTCCGGCTACTTACTATTTTTAGTAAGTGTGAAATTTGGAGCAATTTCTCAACACTTTCAAAGTTTTAACAGTCACACTGCATTCAAAACACATCAAGCTGCTCGTGTGCAAAATTTGAGCTAAAACAGACAACTTACTATTTTTAGCAGTTCAGCTTCTAGAGCAGATTTCAGGGCTTGGATGCAAAGTTTTTCAATGCATGTCTGAGGTTTCCTTCTGGGTTTTTAGAGACCTTCGTGATGGTGTGACATGCAAAGCAAGATAACAACTTTCAAAATTCAGCCTTCGGAGGCTATTTTTAGGGTTTGCATGTCTGCATATTCCTTGTGGGTTTTTCGAGAGCTTCGCGATGATATGACATGCAAACAAAGATAATCACTCCTTCAACAACTTACTATTTTTAGCAGGTGCATTCCGGCGGCCGCCTCCCAGCACTTCAAAATCACGAACTAATCGCAATGCAACAAAAACCGAGGACAAACGGAGGCCATTTGATACGCATAAGACCAATTAGGGTTTCCGCCGGGACCCAAAAGAGGCATAAAAAGTCAGAATTTTCGAAAACCGATGTATACCACGCGATCGGCATCTCCAAAGCTATCTGATAAAATTTGAAGGCAAAGCGGAGCACTTACTATAAATAGTAAGTCATTTGAAACATGCTATAAATAGCGGTGGCATCGATGTCGGAAGTCCCGTGGTGAGGAGCCGTCATTAATTTCAAGTCAAATGGAGTTGTGGAAGTCTCGAAGCAGCGGTTACTATAAATAGTAAGCCACCTCCAGAAACATGCTATAAATAGCAAGTCAGCGCAAGGCATCAACAGGTACAGGTCAAGCAAGTGATGAAGACCCTATGGCACGAATTTCAGATCAAACGGAGTTGCAGAGAATGGAGAATCAGACACTTGCTATTTTTAGCAGGCATGGGCAAAGAAATTAGGGTTTCCTAAAATCAAGGGCGGAACAGGACAGTCGTGCAAAAGCAGCATCCAGCCACGGTTGTTACAGTTTAGGCACTTAGTACGTAAAATTTGAAGACATTCTGAGCAGTTGCTATTTTTAGCAGGTTGCTAAAAATAGCAGGTACAGGCAAACATCAGACACTAGCAGCTTAACCACGTCCCGGGGTGCGAAACAAAGCAAAATCAAGCTTCCTGGAGTCAGAAGTCAGTTGAAAGCACGAAATTCGAGGAACTTTCTAAAAATAGAAAACCAGGGCGAATTAGGGTTAGCAGGAGAAAATCACCCTAAATTTGGCAAAAGGGCATGAAATTCGAGAAAACTGATAAATTTTCAAGTCTAGCATCAAAGCTTGCTTTAAAAGGCCAAAGACAGATGAAAACTTTCTAAGTGTTTGAAGAATGGAAGTTCACCCTCCTAAATGCGCCCCCAAACTTGGAGAGGACCTTGAAAATATTTTAAGCGTTCAAATTTGAAGCATACCCCTCCAATTGCGCCCTTGAAGTTCTAACTTGGAGTGGACTTTAAAAAATTTCTAAGTCATTGAATTTGATGCTCAGGGGGTCAAATGCACCCTTGGAGGGAAAGTGGCATTAAAAATTTTCTAAGTATACAAAATTTGAAGCAGGACCCTCCAAATGCACCCAACTCAAGAGAGGAGATGGAAAAGGTTTCTGAGTGGCAAAAAGTGAAAGTATCACCCATGAAATGCGCCCTAAGCTGGAGGAAAGGGTATAAATTCCACTAAGTGCTCTAAATTGGAAGTAGAAGACCCCAAATGCGCCTTAGTTGAAGAGGTGGCCTGAGAGTATTCTAAGTGTCTCAAAATGAAAGCTCCTCCTCTCATTTGCGCCTTAGCTGCTTGGAGTGATAGAAAAATGGTTAAGTGTAAAAAAATTGGAAGCCCAGCATGCCAAATGCGCCCTTGAAGTTAAGTGTGGAGAATAAAAATTTTCTAAGTGCTTTAAAATGAAACCTCAAGGGTCCATATGCGCCTAGGATGAAGATGCCATGGAGAAAATGTTCTAAGTAGTTGAAATCTGAAGCTCCACCTTCCATTTGCGCCCCAGCTTCAAGAAAGAGATGGAAAATTCTCTAAGTGGTTGAAAGTGAAAGTATAGGGGATGAAATGCGCCCCACCTTGCCAAGGTAGTATGCTAGCTAAAAGTGTGCTAAAGTGTTGAAAATTGGAAGTGGAAGGGCTTATTTGCGCCCAGGCTGGAGGATGAAGTCAGAAATGTTTCTAAGGCATTGGAACTAGAAGTTCATGTTGTCAGGGGCACCTTAGCCCAAGGAGGGATGTTAAGTGGAGAGTAAAATTATTCTAAGCGACTAAAAATGAAAGTGCAACCTCCTAAATGCGCCCAAGGTAAAGAGGGGCCTCTAAATTTTGCTGTCATCAAATTAAAAGCTCACATGGTTATTTGCGCCCTAGGCTTGAAGGAGGAGTTGGAAAAATGTTTAAAGGTCACAAATTGAAAGTTCAATGTGCTAAATGCGCCCACCAAGCTGAGAAGAGGTTAGAAAATGTCCTAAATTCAAAGCTTGACCCTTGGCTTGCGCCTTGACTTTGAAGGGGAGTAAAGAAATTCTCTAAGTGTTTCAAAATGGAAGGTGACCCTCCAATATGCGCCCATGCTTATGATGGTGAGCTGAAAAACACCCAAATTGGAAGCTTGACCAAGCG
The DNA here is from genome assembly GCA_007258455.2 of Sequoia sempervirens. Classification (NCBI taxonomy): domain Eukaryota; kingdom Viridiplantae; phylum Streptophyta; class Pinopsida; order Cupressales; family Cupressaceae; genus Sequoia; species Sequoia sempervirens. The sequence goes on from VDFB02256851.1 coordinate 61,420, forward strand.
AATGCGCCCAGCAAGGAGATGACTTAGAAAATTTTCTAAGTGTGAAAAATTTGAAGTAGAGAGGTCTAAATGCGCCCTTCAAAAGGATCAGTTCAAAATTTCTCTAAGGCAAGATTAAAATTAGAAGCAAGCACCTCCAAATGCGCCCTTGGGAAAGGATGAAAACAAGTTGGTGAATTTGATTAAAGTGATGGAAAATGAGACTTCAAGGGGCTAAATGCGCCTAAGTCATGGGGTTGGAGGTGAATTTTCCTAGGTAAGTGAAAATTGAAGTCTGCCATGTTGAATGTGCCTAGCTTAAAGAGGGTATTATCAAAGTTGGAGAATTATCTAAGGTAACAAAATGGAAGCACTACCCATGAATTGCGCCCAAGATGAGAAGGAAGTCAAGAAATATTTTCTAAGTGTTTGTAAATGGCAAGCACCTCCATATATGCCTATGCAAAGTGATGAATGTTTTTCCTAAGTATTAATATTTAAAGTTTCACTTCCTTAGGAAAAATACGCCTAACTTGAAGGAGTTATGAAGTTCTCTCAGGAATGAGTAAAAATGGGTGAGAAGAAGTCGGAAGATGTCAGCTTCGCAAGGATAATTAGAAAAATTTCAAAGCAGAGCAAAGAAAGTTTGCCAGGAATGAAGAAATGGATTAAATTTGATTTCAAAGGTTCAAAATTCAAGAAAATTAAATGAACCCGTTGGTTGTATACCCATGAATTCGACACATTCTGAAGAAAATTTTCTTCTGGGTATTGAAGATGGTCAACGAGGAATGGATTTTAGTGTCTTCTGCAGTTCGCCGAAGCCTTCAGAATGGAGATTCTTGATGGGCACTTAAATAATGCATTTCCTAAGTAAAAGTTTGAAAAAATTTCTAAGGCAAGGGATAAAATGTGTTAAAAATGCCTTGACGGATGAATTTGAAAATGATCGCCTAAATGATTTTTGATCGAGTTCCTGATGAAAGCTTTTCTTTCTCGAGCCTGAGTTGGATGAAATATCCAGTGAAGAGTGTCGAGCAGAATCAGGATAGGTTGGAAATTTGGCTAAGGCATGAAGAATTTGAGGATGAAGTTGGCTAAGAAAGACGATGAACGCTTGGAAGTTAGAGCGTGAAAATCAGGGTGAGTTGAATTTATATTATGAAGTGTTCTAATGCTCTTCTCCTTGCTTGTTTTGCAGGAGGAACGTCGAGACCAAGCGGTGATGACTTAAGTGATCCAAGATGACATTTCAACCTCGAAGGAAGAAAAGTTGCAAGAAAATGGCTAAGTGTTGGGACTTAGTGACAGAGAAGAAATGTTTTCAAAACTCAAGATGGAGAAAAGAATGGAAGCTCGAGCAAAGTTGAAGAAGAACGTCAAGAAGAAAGTCAAGAACGGTGTGAACAGCGTTTCAACGAGAATCTTTTGGAAGATGGACATCAATGGCTCATTTATTACCCCACTCCTCTTGGTGGCAGTTTTAGCCTTAATCTTGTTTAGGGCTGAGGTGGCACAATCAGCCATCCATGTAATCTGAGCGTCGTGGACTTGGCCAACTATAAAAGGGGGAGTCCCCCTTCATTTGTACATGGATGAGACAGTAGAATTAGAGTAGAAGTTAGAATAGAGAGACAAATTAGAAGTAGCTTAGTATAGATTGATAGAGTAGTTGAGGAAGAAGGAAAGTTTTTCCTTAAAACTTTGTAAGAAATTGTTGTGAACACTCTCCCAATAAAAAGAATTTTCATTGATGATGAATTTCGTCTTTTGTTGTGAGTAGCTAGCAAGGTTTCTTCGTCCTTCTGATTGAGTAGTGACTTAAAGTAGAATAAGTTTCATTTCATGCAAGCAGTAGATAGGAATTGTGGAATGTGGTCTTCAATTTGAGCAAACTTCGTCTATCCATACCACTAGTGTGTTCGCTGATGGTGAATGTGCCTTGTGTGGTCAACTGGAATATCGTGTACTTAACTTCGATCATGATTTATATGCTTATATGCGTCGTTGTGATGGTATTTTCATGCTAAGTTGTGATATGAACACCTTGAGCTACTCCTTTGAAGATTGCACCAGTTCTGTGGAGGCTGTCGAGCGAGGCAAAGCAGAGCCTGGTTGAAGCTTGTGAGAATTGATCGCCATGTCCACGCCTTAGAGTAGATTAGAGCTCTCTAAACCCTGCATTTTAAATTCAGTACTTTCAAGTTAGTTCAGGAAACAAGAACTTCATAGACAAATCTTTCGAGTATTTGAATTCCTTTCTCCGCTGCCGAACAATTCCGTAAGTCCCCTTGAAATACCAGCAAATCACATCGAGCCAACTGAGACTATTCGCATTGAAGGAACCTTGGAGTTGAACGCACGAACTCTCTCGCAATCTTAGCGTGCTGGATACTTTGATCAAGAGAGGATAGGGTAGCCGTTGGCGACTTTATTCTGCGTTGGTGCGGTCACGAAAAACACATCAACACTGCCCTTCACCTGCATCATTGCTGCAAGCAATAGTATATCCCCAAACGGGAACAATTCAAGTTGCTGCATGTGTTCTGTTGAATAATTGTAGCAACAACGGAGTTGGAAACAGTCAACTGACTATTGGAATGAAACTTATCACTCTCAATGCTTTTGCAGGTGATTCTTGCAGCAATTGGGACACTTTTTGCATTTGTTGCAGGTGAATTTGCAGCCCCACAAATTATTTGCAAGCTACTGTAGGCAACTTACAGCCTTACTGCAAATGTCAAAGCAACTTGTTGCAGGTGTCCAGCAGCTTGACACCACTTGTCCACCTAAACGGATCCACCATTTGAATCACTTGATGATGCTAGTGTTAGATCCCCTAACTGTCAATCTTGAGCCCTTTCCTTGTGGTTGGCACTGTGTACCGATGTTAATAAATTGTCACTCATCAAGAATCATCAGAAGTCAAAGGGTCACATGTGTAAGTCCAATTGTTTCATCTTTCATAATGATTACTTCTTGTTCTACAGCTTTACTAATATGTATTGAGTTAGCAATAGAATCTAAACTGTCATTCATTTCCATCAACAGTGTCATGTAGAGATCTTTCAGATTAATAAATTAAAAAACTCTGTTTCAATTTTATATCTTTCTTCTAATTTAGAATGAACGCCATTTTCTTTTCTGTCATTTGTTATTACTTATAATATGTCTGAATTTCAGTAATTTAGAGAGTTGTCTATCATATATCTTTTGAGATCAAGATAACAATGGCAAAATCAACCATTGTTAACATTATAGATCCTATAATACAGCAATGAACCTTTTCACATCTTTACACAGATGCAAACCTCCAAAGATTGAAGAATCCATTTGTATTGATATACAGATTCTAACTTCTATAGACCTTTTAAAGCAATCAAACAAGATTATCCATTACTGGTAAATGTATAAAATTCAATAATATAGCTAGCTAAATGACACCCGCACAAGGAATTTTCAAGGAGACTGTAATGTCCCCATTCTCTGAGTGACATCGTGGTGACTTGATTCTAGCCCATCCAGCATTCCCGTGGGTTAGATGGCGAGATAAGGGAATGATATTGGCCATGAATCATAATTTTGGTAAAGATGTTTTTAGAGAATTAAGAGGGAAATTATCCTTAACAAAGTAAAGCATAATGTTGATCTTATTTTATTATTATCTCATGGTCCACTTGCAAGTCAAAGCAAACAAGGAGGTCAATTCTCTCTCCTAGGGCAGTTTAGGAGACTTAAGGGAGAAAGCAACCAATATTTTAATAAATAAAATCAAATCCTTGGATAAGGATGGCTTAGGTGCCTTGGTGAAGAAGGCAAGGAATATTTTAATGAATAAAATCAGATCCTTGGATAAGGGCAGCTTAGGTACCTTGGAAAAGAAGGCAAAAAATATTTTAATAAAATAAAATCAGATCTTCCCTAAGGGCGATTTAAGTGCCTTAGCCATGAAGTCATTGAATATTTTATTGAAAACAAATTAGATTCTCTTCTAAGGGCGGTTTTGACTTGGAGCCTTATTTAAGAAGGCTTAGATGGCTGTAAGATATCATGTTTTTGGTATTGCTATTATGTTAAGTCATTTGAAGAGAGTTGTCTCTTGACTGAAAGGAATTTTCAGTCAATTCAAAGTGGTGCTCCCTTGAATACAGTGGTATGGTAATGACCCCATTCCACCATGAGAGATGAATTCAAATGGAGTTCATCATAGAGCTTAACTAGAGTGCTTTTAGTGAAGTTTCCTTTGCAGATTTGGATTTTGTTTTGAGACACTTTCATCAATATTTGCTAGAAGAGCGTTTTCAAGTGGTTCGCTTGGCAAAGGAGGGCATCTTTGGCAATTTCCAGCTTTCATTCATAATCAGACTTTTGTAACATCAGTCATCAAATTGATTTCATTTTCAGATCTGAGGATTATTTGGCATCTACAACCTCCAGTGAGCTGCTATAGTTGCATTTCAGTCATTTCCAGCTGAGAATATCATCCTACTTCATATATCTTCATCTTCCATTCATACAGCTAGGGTTTGGACTTGTGTTTTGGCACAATTGGATGTAATTGAAGGTCTGAAATTCAAATCAGACTTAACTGATTGTACTTTCCAGCCCTCTCTATTTGTAATCAGCTTTCAAATCGAATAAGAAGATAAGCTATCATTGTTCGGTATGTTCATCTATGTTTATGTGACTTGTTTGATTGCCTAAAATCTATGTTCAAGTTCATTTCTTGTTATCTATGCTTGGAACTTTTCAATCTACATGATATAATAAACCCTTATTGAAAACAAAAGTTAAAGAGCTTAAGTGCTTTGCGAGCAAAGCAAATCAGACATTTTCAGACCAGCAAAGGGAAGAATTCAGTTTGAACCTGTAAGGGTTCTTAAAGAGACAGAGTTTGTTTCTTTCTGCACATAAACAATTCACATAAAAAATGGAATGCAAGAGAAGTGTGACTCAAATTTCATAGTTCTTAGCTAATTTGCAAATGGATTGTTCAAATTGTCTATGTTGTGGATTTTAGGTAGCAAAGGACAGCTTCACAATGCACTCCACATTTCATGCTCTAAGAAGAAAAGTTAAATACAGGAACCCATATGTCTCCCAACTACCTATTGTGACCTTTTCACACATCAACCCATCCAAAATGGGGAACCCCTAATTTTTGGTCCGTTCGAATCTTTTGGCTTTGGTTTTGGGTTGTTTTGCGTCTCTCTCTGTCCTTTCTATCTTTCTGATGATGTACCTATCTTTTGACCTGGTTTGAAATTTTGACTAAGTCTGAAGTGCAGTTGGTCAAATTAGGGTTTGCATTCTTCAGGTCAGTTTGAAGTTAATTTGAGTGAGTGAATCAAAGTCTAAGCTTGGCATTCTAATCAGAAGGCTTCCAGTGGGTTCCCAACAAAATTTCACTAAGTTCTAACAACTTGCTATTTTTAGTAAGTACCCCATTTGAAGTTTTTTTGTTGAAGTTTTCGAGAAACGAACTGTTACACCAAATTCAAGACACTTCAAAATACCTACCTGCAAATTTTGAGCTGTTGCTATTTTTAGCAGTCATGACTTCGAAAGCCAATTTTGGGGTTTGCATGTGTACTTTTTCAATGCATGTTTGGAGAATCTCTCTAAGGTTTTTCAAGACCTTCACAATGATATAACATTCAAGCTGAGATGATGACTTTCACCAATTCTGGCTTCAGGAGCTGTTTTTAGGGTTTGCATGTTTGATTTTTCAATGCAACGATGTGACATGCAAGCAGAGTTGATCATTTTTCAAGAACTTACTATTTTAGTTAGTGCTCGCATGCACATCAATTTACCCGATTTTTCTAGGTTCTTTGAGATCTCCCGGGAAATGTGACATGTAAACACGTATGGCAAGTGATTGGTCACTTTTTCAAGCATTTACTATTTTTAGCAGGTTCACTCCAACAACTCCCCAACACTTTAGTCTCACGAAAAAAGCAACATGCAACAGAAACGGGGTCAAACAAAGGTCATTTGAGGCACATGCAAGTTAGATTGGGGTTTCCAACTTCGGTACTCAAAATGAGGGGTAAAACTCCAGAATCTCTGAAAACCGATGTATCCCATCGCGATCAACATCCTTCAAGCTATCCACTGGTAAAATTTGAACACAATCCGAGTACTTACTATTCATAATAAGTCACTTTTGAAGCAGGGCTATAAATAGCAGGTCAGCACGAGGCACTAGTGTGAATAGGTCAAACAGGTTAAGAGGATCCCATAGAACGAATTTCAAGTCAATCGGGGTTGCAGAAGTATGAAAATCACGAGATTTACTAAAAATAGAAAGTTAAGGCGAACTAGTTACAAAATGGACTAAGTATTCAGAGAAGTTTCTAAGTCATCCAAAATGGAAGCACACACCCCCAAATGCGCCCAAGCTAAGAGATGAGGGCATGAAATTTGTCTAAGGCTGGACAAAACAGAAGTAGCACCCCTCAAATGCGCCCTTGAGAGGAGGTTGGGTGGAGAAATTATCTAAGTTTGTGGAGAAATGAAAGCTCAACCCCTCAGATGCGCCATTCAAGGAGAACTAGGTGAAAATGTGTCTAAGGCAAGTGAAATGAAAGTTCATGGGTCTAAATGCGCCTTCTTCATGAGAAGACATGGGGAAGTTTGTCTAAGTAACGAAAATGAAAGCTCACCATATCAAATGCACCCTAGGAAGGTGGAGAAGTGGTAGAAATTTTGTCTAAGTCATAAAAACAAAAAGCTCAAGGGGCAAAATGTGCCCATCTTGAGGAGGCCAAGATGGATGAAATTTCTAAGTGTTGGAAAATGAGAGCTCCACCCCCAAAATGCGCCCAGAGTGAAGAAGGAGGTTGAAAAGTTTCTAAGGATGGAAAAATGAAAGAAGACCTAGTCAAATGCGCCCTTGAAGAGGAGGATTGGATAAGAAATTTTTCTAAGTGTTGCAAAATGGAAATGCAAGGGGTGAAATGCGCCCAAGTTTGGAAGGAAGCCATGAAAATATTCTAAGTTTTGAAAATGAAAGTATGAGGGGTAAAATGCGCCCAAGTCAAGGAGGTATTTGAGAAAACTTTCTAAGTGTTTCAAAGTGAAAGCACCATCCTCAAAATGCACCTAGCTTGTGAAAAGGACTGGAAAATGCCTAAGACATGTCAAAATGGAAGCAGGGGACCTCAAATGCACCTAGAAGGATGAAGCAAGTTGGAGAGAATTTTTTCTAAGTGTTGAAAAATGAAAGGAGGACCCCCCTAGATGCGCCCAACTTGGATGAGTTAGTGAAAAAAATTCTAAGGAGTGGAAATAGAAGTAGAGGACCTTAAATGCGCCCAAGCTAGAAGTGGAAGCTAGAAATTTTTGTAACTGTTGAAAACTGAAAGTGTGAGGGGTGAAATGCGCCCAAGTCAAGAGGTTGATTTCAAAATTGTTCTAAGTTAGAGAAAGCGTGAGAAAAGTTTCTAAGTGTTTGGAAATGAAACTAGACCCCTAGAATGCGCCCTATGAGGATTGGGAAGGCTTGGGATTTTTTTTTTCTAAGTGATGGAACTAGAAGTTAGATCCCCTAAATACGCCCAACTTGAAGAAGGAAGCAGAAAAACACCTAAGGCACAAAATCAAATCTCCACCTATCATATGCGCCCAAGTCAGAGGAATCATGATGAGAATTTTCCAAGTCTGTGAAAAATAAAAGCTCAGCACCCTAAATGCACCCAACTTGGAGAACTGGAGTAAGTTGATCAAGAAATTGTCTAAGGCATGAAAAATTAGAAGCTTGACCCCTCAAATGCGTCCTATAAGGGGATGGGTCCAAACGAGACTTTAACACAAGATGGCAAATGCAAACTCCAAGATATGCCAGAGTATCCAAAGGAACTACATTCAAGGAAGAGACATCAAGGTGAAAAGTTTTCTAAGGGAGAAATGAAACACCACCATCCCAAATGCACCCTCAAGATGAAGAAATTTTCCTAAGGCAAAAATGATGCAAAGCCCATCAAAATGCGCCATGATGAAAGGTTATAAAGGAGGCAAAGTTTGCTAAAAAAAAAAATGATGAATGTTGTCAAGATCCAAAGATCAATCAGGCCTTGGAAATACGAACACGAGGATCAAGTAAGTGAGAAGTGAATTTATATTATAAGTGTTCCGATGCTCTTTCCTTTGGTTTTGTAGGATGAACGTTAGGACCAAAGTCTAATGACTTAAGGTGATGGAACAAGGACAAAGGAGTTACATGTTGGAATTTCTCCACGAAGGTCTCATATGCACCCAACTCAAAGAGGTCAATGGCAAGGAAGAAATGGGCGAGTCCAAGACAAAGATCAAAATAGAGAAAAGGATGAAGGCCCAAGCATTAAGGATCATCCTCAAGCACTAAAATGCCCTCAAGGCTAAGGATGAGGAATGAACAAAAGGCTTCAATGTTAAAGAATGGCAACGGGATGGATTGAAGAATAGAATAGAGGAACTCTTCCTAGGTGTGAAATCCTTCCCTGGCAATTGACCCAGATAGTGTCTTTCGGCATACTTCACCCAACCTAAAATACACTGGCAACAAGGAGGAAAATCATCATCAGGTAGAAGAAAGAAGTTGCAGTCCTAGAGTTTCAAAATGAGATCGTGCCTGCCATGTCAGTTCAAGACGATGAGGCTGTATTGGCCAGATTCATCAAGTTTGCAATCAAGGAGAAGAATAGTGTGAACGCATTAATTGCTCATAGTGGTCAAGGGAAGACAGTGGGAATCTTTGCTCATAGTGGTCAAGTGGCACAATCTGAGCCCTTCATTGTAATTGAATCTGAGTCATCTGTTGGACTAAGCCAGCTATAAAAGGGGCATCCTCCCTCATTTGTACATTAGATTAGATTAGAGGATTAGACATAGAGAGACTACTAGGAGATAGAGCATAGATTGATGGTTTAGATTGAAGAGGAAGGAAAGCTTTCTCATTGAATGCGTTGTAAAAAGTTGTTGTGAACACTCTCATAATAAAAAGAGTTTTCACTGATGGTGATTTCATCTTTTGTTGTGAGTAGCTAGCAAGGCTTTTTCATCCTTCAGAATCACTTAGCATTTTAAAGTAGAACTTAAATAGAGTAAATTTCATTTCATGCAAATAGATGATAGTTGTGGAATGTGGTGTTAGATTTAAGCAAGCTTCGCTTATCCATACCACTAGCGGGCTCACTGATGGTGTGTTTGCCTTGCACAGTCAACTGGAATATTGTGGACCTAACTTCGATTACAGTTTATATGTTGGTATGCGTTGTTGTGATGGTATTTTCATGGTGAACTGTGATCTGAATACCTCAAGTTACTCCTTTGAAGATTGCACCGTGTTGTGACCTTTTCACACATCGCCCCATTCAAAATGGGGACCCACAATTTTCGCTCCATTCTGGTTTTTGGCTTTGGTTTTTCTCTCTCTCTCTGTCTGCCTGTCTCTTTTCTCTAGTCTGCCTTTCGGGGGACATACCCGCCATTGAGCTTAAACGTCAAAATTTGGCTCAGTCAGAGAATTAGGGTTTGTATTTCTCTGGTCAATTTGTGGTCAAATGAGTAAATAAATTGAAATCTGAGACTCACATTGGTGTTAGTATGCTTCCAGCAAGTTTCCACTGAAATTTCATCAAATTCTGGCAACTTACTATTTTTAGTAAGTGTGCAATTCGGGGTGTTCTCTCAGCATTTTCGAAGTTTTGATCATCACACTGCATTCAGAACACGTCAAGCTACTCACTGGAAAAATTTGAGCTCAAACAGACAACTTTCTATTTTTAGTAGTTCAACTTCCAGAGCAGATTTCAGGGTTTGTATGCAGAGTTTTTCAACGCATGTCTGGAGATTCCTTCTGGGTTTTCAGAGACCTTCGCGATGGTGTAACATGCTAAGTGAAATAATGATTTTCAGAGTTCAACCTTCGGAGGCTATTTTTAGGGTTTGCATGTCAAGGTTTTCTTTGCATGTCGGCATATTCTTTATGGGTTTTTCGAGAGCTATTCGCAGTGATGTGACATGCAAACGAAGATGATCACTCATTCAGGAACTTACTATTTTTAGCAGACGCATTCCGACAGCCACCTCCCAACGCTTCAGAATCATGAGCTGATCGCAATGCAACAGAAACGAGAACAAACGGAGATCATTTGATATACATGCAAGATCAATTAGGGTTTCTAGCTTCGAGACCCAAAAAGAGGGGTAAAAAGTCAGAATTTTCGAAAACCGGTGTATACCACCCCGATCAGCATCTTTCAAGCTGTCCGCCGGTAAAATTTGAAGGCAAACGGAGCACTTACTATTTATAGTAAGTCATTTCAGAAACTGGCTAAAAATAGTAAATCAACGTCAAGCACCGGTGTCAACGGGCAGGTCACCCGATGAGGAGCACGTCGTTCGAATTTCAAGTTAATCGGAGCTGTGGAAGTCTCAAAATCGAGCAGCTGCTATAATTAGTAAGCCACTCCAGAAACATGCCAGAAATAGCAGATCATCACGAAGTCTCAAAAGGAACAAGTCAAGCAGGTGATGACGACCCCATGGCGCGAATTTCAAGACAAACGGAGCTGCAGAGAATAGAAAATCAGACACTTACTATTTTTAGCACGCTGGAATGGAGCAATTAGGGTTTCCCAAATTCAAGAATGGAACACGAAAGTCGGGCAGAAGTAGCGTCCAGTCACGATCACCACATTTCTGGCATTCAGCACACCAAATTTGAAGACGTTCTAAGCAGTTGCTATTTTTGGTAAGTTGCTAAAAATAGCAGGTTCGAGGCGGATATCAAGCACCAGCAGTTCAATCACATCATGAGGTTCGAGGAAGCAAAATCAAACCTTCTGGAGCTAAAAATCAGCTTAAAATGCAAAATTTAAAGAACTTTCTAAAAATAGAAAGTTAGGGCAAGCTAAGGTTAGCATGAGCAAATCACTCTAAATTTGGCAAAAGGCAAGAAATTTACTAAATTTGATAAATTTTCAAGTCCAACCAGTGAAAAACACCTTTAAAAGCTGAAGGTTGGTGGAAATTCTCTAAGCACTTGAAATTTGAAGTTCACAGGCCAAATGCACCTTGAGAAGCTGAAGATGAGGCAAGAAATTTAGTGAAGGCATTGAAAATGGAAGCTCACAGGATGATATGCGCCCAAACTTGAGGGGCCTTGAAAAATTTCTAGGAATCACAAATTGAAACCTCAGGGGTAGAAATGCGCCCAAGGTCAGAGAAAGAGGATAAAGATTGACTAAGTACTCCAAATTTGAAGCAAAGACCCCTATATGCGCCCTTGAACTTGAAGTTAGCTGAAAATCTTCTAAGTGTTGCAAAGTTGGATGAGGACCCCTCTAAATGCGCCTTGAGAGGGAGGAAGAGTTGAGAAGGCAAGAATTTTGACTAGGGCGAATTAAATGAAAGTAGAGGGCCTTATTTGCGCCCAGGGTAAAGGAGAGATCTCAAAATTTTCTAAGTATTTGAAAAATGAAAGTAGACCATGATAAATGCGCCCTGCTTGATGAAGAAGCATAAAAAAATTCCAAAGGCATAAAGTTCATCCTCCACACATGCTAGAATGCGCCCATACTTGGGGAAGCTAGAGAAATTCAAAGGCGTTGAAATTTCCATCCTCCTGCCAAGGCAAAATGTGCCCTCACCTCAAGCCAAGCATGAAAGAAAATTTCTAAGTATGGGATATTCTTCACCACCTCCCATATGCGCCCATCCTCTAGCATGGGTGAAATGCGCCCATGTATTGAACTTCATCCACCTCACTATGAGAAGTGCGCCCAAGATTAGCAAGCTAGAGAAAGTCAACAAGTCATAAGGCGTTGGAAAATCCACCTCAATGTGCTAAATGCACCCAACTCTAAGATAGCTAAGAAATATTCTAAGTGGGGTCAAGACAAAATTTTGACTTTCTCCTCTCTCCTTTGAATGCGCCCATGCAAAGTAAGGACAAATGAAAGGAATCTAAGGCGTTATGCATAAGAAAGGGAATATTCCTAGTGTTAAATCCTTTACCACCCTTTGGATGCGCCTATACATGCAAGGTGGAGACAAGTTTAGTGTTGACTTCTTGCTTGACCCTTTGAATGCGCCCATATTAAAGATAAGAGTGGGAAAAATGACTAAGGCGTTGAAGACAAGGTGGTGGGAATTTGAATGGAAATATGCTAGGCGTTGGGTTTTAAAGAGAAATTTATTCCTCATGAAAGGTAAAATGCACCCAAGACATTCAAAAGAAAAATTTTCTAAGTGAGTTGAAATAAAAAATTCTCTCACCACAACAAGATGATTTGAAGTGAGTAAAATTTTTCCAAGGCAAAAATTCAAAAAAATGCTAAGTGATTCAAAATTTTTTTTTTTAAGGCACAAAATTTCTCCCTTAGGAAAAATACGCCCAAGTTGAAATGTTGATGAAGTTGATGAAGTAAGTGAATTTCGCGAGAATAAAGTCAGAGAATGCTGGCATTGCAGGATTGATTTTAAAAAAAAATTTCAAGTCAGAGCAAAGAAATATTCATAGATGTCAAGAACAGGAATAAATTTGTTGAAAATTATTTTTCTAAGGTTCAAAATTCAAGAAAATTAAATGTACCCGTTCGTTGTATACCCGTGAATTCTACACATTCTGAAGAAAATTCTCTTCTGGGTATTGAAGATCTTCGACAAGGAGTGGATTTCAATGTCCCCTGCACTTCGCCAAGGCATTTAAGATGGAGAATTTGATTGGCGCCTGAACAATGAATTTTCCTAAGGGAAAATTTTAAAAAATTTCTAAGGCAAGGGATAAAATGTGTTAAAAATGTCTTGGCAGATGAATTTGAAAATGATCGCCTAGATGATTTTTGATCAAGTTCCTGATGAAAACATTTTGCTCGAGCCAGAGTTGGATGAAATGTTAGAGTGAATGCCTCAGCTAGAAAAGTGAACAAGATGCAATTGAAGCTAACACTTTCAAAGATGATTTTAAAAATGCATCTCTAAAATGCACCCTCAGGAAGGAGAAATTTGGCTAAGGCATGAAGAATTTAAGGCAAAAGTTGTGCTGATGAACCCTATCAGATGAAGAGATCACTCAAACCTCAAAGATCGGAGCATGAGAATCAGGTAAGTAAGTTGAGTTTATATTATGAGGTGTTCTAATGCTCTTCTCCTTGCTTGTTTTGCAGGGTGAACACCGGGGCCATGGCACGATGACTTGGAGTAAGGAAGAAAATAGTCTAAGATGATAAATCAAGAAGTAAGAAAAGTTGCAAGAAGTGGCTAAGTGTTGGAATTTCTCCTCAAAAAGCCTAGTGTGCTCCCAACGCAGTCAGGCGAATGGCAGGCAAGAATGATTGAATCCAAGAAAATCTTTCAACTTCAGAACAAAGGAAAAGATGAAGGCTCAGGCGTTGAAAAGTTGAAGAACAACATCAAGGAGGAAAATCATCATTGAGCAGGGGAAAGAAGTTGCGGACTTGAAGTTTCATATTGAGAACGTGCCTGTTGTGCTAGTCCAAGAAGTTGAAGCAAGGTTCACCAGACTTATCCAGTTTGCAGTCGAAACAAGAACAGTGTGAACGCATTTCAAAACAGGAATCTTCTAGAAGATGGTGGCCATTAATTGCTCATTTATTGCCCTACTCTCCATTGTGGTGGTTTTTAGGGAGAATCTTGTTTAGGGCTGAGGTGGCACAATCTGGGCCATCCAGCTGATTGTAATGTATGCTGTCCATTGGACTTGGCCATCTATAAAAGGGGGAGTCCCCCTCATTTGTAAGGGAGGAGATAGACATTTGATCAAAGTAGACAGTAGAGCTTAGAGATCAGAGTAGAGAGTAGAGCTTAGCATAGCGTAGTTTGAAGGAGAAGGAAAGTTTTTCCTTTGAAAACTTTGTAAGAGATTGTTGCGAAAAACTATTGTAATAAAAGATCTTTCATTGAATGGTGAATTCATTTTTGTTATAAGCAATTAGCAAGGTTTCTTCATCCCTTCTGCTTCACATAGCGTAAAGTAGAGTAGTTTTCATTTTCATGCAAGTACTTAGTAATTGTGGATTGTGGTGCTCGATTTGAACAAGACTTTGCTCATCCATACCACTAGCGGGCTCGCTGACGGTGGGTTCGCCTTGCGTGGTCAACTGGATTACTTTTCAAACTCAACTTCGATTGTGATTCACGTGTTTGTATGCATCGTCTTGATGGTATATGCATGTTGAGTTATAATCTGAACATCTTTCGCTACTCCTCTGAAGATTGCACCGGTTTTGTAGAAGCTGTCTGAAGCGAGGCAAAGCAAGGCTCAGTTGAAGTCTGTGAGAATTGATCACCATGTCCCATGCCTTAGAGTAGACTAGAACCTTCTTACCCCTACACTCATTTAATTTCAGTTCATTTCTGGTTGGTATTAGGAAATTTGCACTTACCTGCCAAATCATCTAAACCACGTGAAGCCCTTAATCTGTTGTCTGCTGTCAGCTGCCGAACAATTGTATAAGTCCTCTCGTGATACCAACAAAATCACAACGAACCAACTGAGGGTATTCTATTGCATTATCGGAGCCTTGGAGTAAAAAGCGTGAACTCACTCGCAATCTTAGCATGCTGAATACTTTGTTCAAGAGAGGATAGAGTATTGTTGTGACCTTTTCACACATCGCCCCATTCAAAATGGGGACCCCTAATTTTTGCTGCATTCTGGTCTTTTTGGCTTTGGTTTTGTCTCTCTCTCTCTCTGCCGGTCTCTTTTCTATCTGCCTTCTGGGGACGTGCCCACCATTGAGCTTAAACGTAAAATTTTGGCCAAGTCTAAAAATTAGGGTTTGTGCTTTCCTGGTCAGTCCAAGATCAAATGAGGTAAGTAAATTGAAATTTGAGACTAACACTGTTGTCAGTGTGCTTCCAGCAGGCTCTCAGCAAATTTTCATCAGATTCCGGCTACTTACTATTTTTAGTAAGTGTGCAGTTTAGGGTGTTTTCTCAGCATTTTTTTGAAGTTTCGATCGTCACACTGCATTCAGAATACATCAAGCTGCTCGTATGCAAAATTTGAGCTGAAACAGACAACTTACTACTTTTAGCAGTTCAGCTTCCGGAGCAGATTTCAGGGCTTGGATGCAGAGTTTTTCAATGCATGTCTGGAGATTCCTTTTGGGTTTTTAGAGACCTTCGCGATGGTGTAACATGCAAAGCGAGATAACGACTTCGAGTTCAAACCCGAAGCTATTTTAGGGTTTTGCATGTCAGGTTTCCTTTGCATAACGCATATTCTTCATGGGTTTTTCGAGAGCTTCGCAGTGACGTGACATGCAAACGGAGACAGTCACTCATTTAGGAACTTACTTTTTAGCAGATGCGTCCCGACAACCGCCCCCAAAGACTTCCATCACGAGCTGATCGCAATGCAATAGAAACGAGAACAAACGAAGATCATTTGATATGCATGCAAGAAAAATTAGGGTTTCCAGCTTCAGGGCCTGAAAAGAGGGGTAAAAAGTCAGAATTTTCGAAAACCGGTGTATACCACCGCGATCAGCATCTCTTAAGCTATCTGCTGATAAAATTTGAGGGCAAACGGAGCACTTACTATTTATAGTAAGTCATTTTGGAAACAGGCTAAAAATAGCAAATCAGCAGCATGCGTCGATGTCAACAAGCAGGTCACGTGGTGAGGAGCACCTCATTCGAATTTCAAATCAAACGGAGTTGTAGAGGTATTAGAAACGAGCAGTTACTATTTATAGTAAATCACCTCCAGAAATGGGCTAAAAATAGCAGGCCAGCTCAGAATAGCAGTGTCAACAGGGTAACGAGGTCGCGAGGATGCAGTGTTTAAAATTTCAGAACGATCTGAGCTTCGGAGATGCAAGAATTGAGAAACTTACTATTTATAGTAAGGCATGGAGAAGCTAGCAAGGACGAGGAAAAATGGCTAAGTCTGGAACTTTATCCTCCACCACAGGTGAAATGCGCCCTCAAGCACAAGATGCTAAAAAAAAATTTCTAAGTCAAGAGTTCATCCTTCACCCATGGCCAAATGCGCCCAAGAAGGATAGCAAGTCAAAGAAGTCAACATGTTTCATCCTCCTCACCCATCAAAATGCGCCCACATTGAGAGAGTTGATAGCAAAAATTTCTAAGGCATGGAAATATCCTCCACCACCCCCCAAATGCGCCCATCCTTCATGCATGCTCAAATGCACCCAAAATGAAAGAAGTCAAAGAAGTCAACAAAGTTCATCCTTCTCCCATGGCAAAATGCGCCCAAATGGGGCCATGTAAGGACAAAATAAGGAAGTTGAAAGGTCACAAGAAGGCGTGGTAAAAGTTTTATCCCTCACACCTTGCTAAATGCGCTCAAGCTAGTCAACAAGTCAACAACTTTCATCCTCCTCCTAGGCTCAAATGCGCCCAAATGGGGCCATGTGAAGACGAAATAAGGAAGCCCAAGGGTCATCCTTCACACATGTTAATATGCGCCCAAGATTGAAGTGGGTAAAGTGTGAATAAAATACAAGGCGTCGTGAAAATAAAGTTGATGCTAGGTGTTGGAAATTTAATAGAAAATATTGCCAAGGCGTGTGAAGTGAAGCATGCTAGGCGTGGTTTTATCCTTCATCAAGTATACTATGCGCCTAAAGTGGAGTGTAAAAGGTGGTGGAATAAAGTTGATGAGAGAAAATATTGCTAAGTGATGAATAAAAATGTTGGGCGTGGATTCAAAGTATATCCTTCATAATAAGCAAATACGCCCAAGGTGATGGAAGTGAAGTACAATGTGCTAGACGTTGAACACAGGAAAATGAGTAAAGATGAAATTGAAAATTTTCTTGAGGCAAAATTTTCAATAATGCAAAATGATTAAAAAAAAAATTCTCTAAGGCAAATATTTTCTTCCTTAAAGAAAATAAACCTAGACATGAAGGTGATGAATAATTTTCCTGAGCATGAATGAATTTTCCAAAGACAGAGTCGGAATGCTGGTATTGCAGGATGGATTTAAAAATTTCTCAAGTCAGAGCAACAGGATGTTCACAGAGATAAAGAACGGATTTAAATTGATTGAATAATATTTTTCTAAGGTTCAAAATTTAAAAATTTAAATGGACCCGTTCGTTGTGTACCCATGGATTCATCACGTTTTCGAGAATTTTCTTCTGGGTACTGATGATCTTCGATAAGAAATGGATTTCTATGTCTTCCGCACTTCGCCAAGGCCTTTAGCATGAAGAATTTAATTGGTGCTCGAATTGTGAATTTTTCTAAGGGAAAATTTAAAATTTTCTAAGGCAAATTTGAATAAAATGGTTTTTCAAATGGAAAATGCTTCAACAGTGAATTTAAAGTGAATTGCCTAGATGATTTCAATCGAGTTCTTCACAGATGAGTTTTCCAGAGCGTCAGAGATGATTCAAATTGAGAATTTTCAAGACAGAACTTCGGCTGGTGAAAGAAAATTGATTAAATGATGAATTTAAATTAAAAAATTTCGAATGTGAATTTAAAATGTGACAGTCAAAGTTGAACTTCTAGAAGAATGAGATTCCTGATGTCGAAAGACAAGTGTCGAGAATACCAGAGAGGGAAAATTTGAATTCTTGAAGTGGAGTAGTGGAGATTTAATGCACTGGCTATACTTAGCTCCTTCTAGAATTCGATTTTTGCTATAAAAATGAGAAGTTTTGCATTTCTCCTCACCAATTGAAGGAATTCGAATTTGCTCTGGGTCTGAAGCTGAGTTGAGTGTGAAGCTGAAAGTTGCTAAGGCTGCAAGCATTAAAGAAGTTCGAATTTTTGAAGCTTGAGAGTGAGTTGCTGAGTGAAAGGCGCTGGAAGTTGCTGAGACTGAAGTTCGAATTTGCTTGAGGAAAGTTTGTAGCTGAAAGTTGATTGAAGAAACTTCGATTTGAAAAGAATATTGCTGAAGCTAAGTGTTATTAAGGAAGTGCGCACTTGCTAATTTGCTGATTGAAGTCTAGTTGCTGAGTTTTGAAAATCTGAAGTTGATGAAAGTGTGAAGTGCGAATTTACAGAAGTCCAATTGCTGATTGAAGTTGGGCGATTTCCTTAAAGTATTGAAGTTGCTGCAACTAGCTAAGTTGTTGAAGTTGTTGAAGCTTGCTTAGAAATTTTTCTAAGTATTGAAGCTCGAATCTGTTGAAGAAGAAGTTGAGGTTTGCGAACGAGATATAATATTGCAACTTCTTGAAGTCGACTGGCAGCCACTGCACAATATTTCATTTATTTTCTAAATTAATTTACTCATGGATATTCATTGTTTTGCAGATGGTTGAGGCAAGGACAACTGGCAAGGACAACAATGGTGCATCCAGGCAAGCTGTTATAAAGAAGCTGAGCAAGACATTTATGCCAGAGTCAAAGTTCACTTCGAAGTTGGGCAAGCTAACTGATACCAATTTGGGCTCTTTCAACTTGGAAGCATTCAAGAATAAAATACTGGGAATTGGTCATCATCAACCTTCAAACACTTCCCACAACATTGTTCGAAGTGGATTATATGCAGCTGCTGGTTTCCCACCAACCATTCAGTGTTCGGAGCTAATGATGAAGTGTGCCAACTGCTACGAGAAGGATCACAGGTCAATCATGTCACCAGATGGACAAGTGCTTGCCAACCTCACCCCTGTTGCCATTGGTGAAGCTTTTGGAATCCCAATGCATAGAAACATGATTTACAAATCAAGGGAGCGAGCTGAGCGAATGTATGCTTCTGCATTCGAGAGATGTACAAAAACGATCAATACTCACTGGATGAGCAACCCCAGACCTTCTTGTACGAAGCTGCCAAGGCAAATGTAGAAACCCCAGTTTCCCCTGTTTCTCGAATCTGACTGATTTTTGTTTGTTTTTGAAGTTTTTGGTTTTTTTTTTGTGATTTTTGAGCATAAAAGAATAATGCGATTTTGCAATAATTGAATAATAAATTCAATAAAAATAAATCAACTCTGTAAACGATAGATTCTAGTGCTAATATGGATGCCAGTCTTTTCATAAATCTTCTGAGACGATTACAATAAGGATCTACTAACATGCAATATAAAAAGCAATGATTTTATTTGAAAACCTGGAGATTGCAGCAATCTGGAAATGATCAGAACTGGTACGGCTACAAGAACTTGCTCTTCTCCCTTTGTTAAATGATTGCAAATTGACTCAGATGCTAAGGCGCCACCCAAAATGGTGATAGAAGGCCAAACTAAAAGGCGTTTTGCACAAGCTCTGAGGACTGCTTCAAACTGAAGTAGTACGGCCTGCAGCAAGGTACGGCCAGGTACAGTAGCAAGTACAATGGTACGGCCTCTTGCAAAGTGATGTCCAAACTCCAATATAATACGCGCCTAGATGAATAAATGCCTTCTGAATGAAACCCCGAACAAAAACTCTGATACTGAATGATCTTTGAAGTTCTATGATCTCTTCTGGATGAAGAAACCTCTTTGCTGGCAATAAATCAAGTGATATCTCACACCCTCTGAACTGCTTTCACTAGAGATGGCTCGTTCCCCAATGCATTCGAGACTGAAACCCTAAGTTTCTGTGCTCTGCTCAAGACTTGATCAATTTTCAATAACTCAATGACATAATGGCTCGATTTTCAATGCAAAGCTTATATCTTTTTGAAAAGTGCGAATTCCTTAAAGATAGGGATTTTTAAATAATTCGACTTCTCTCTTTTAATTATTTCAATAGTCTCCGATTAAATTTTAATACTAAAATATAATCGTCAAATGGCCCCTTTCTGATGATGGCGACCCCCTTTACTAAAATCACTTAAGTTACAATAAAATATTATAACTTTATATTATAAACTCCAATTAATTAATATTTAATTAATTCAATTAAATATTAATATTTCTCTCATTATTCATCCGATGCACGAGCCGTCTGAAGCTGACGAATAAAGAAGTGATTCTGAACGCTAACAAATCCATACTGCTAAAAATAGCAGGGGTCCCACACTGAGTGCCAGATACTGCTAAAAATAGCAACTCAGGCTAGAAGTGTCTGAATGAGCCCGAACAAAAGCCAACTAATCAAATACTGCCAACTGAAGCTGAGCCAAGCTCCAACATGACCCTCTGTCCAACCTATCAGCCTACGAGGGTCGCATAATAGGCTAATCCTGTGCTCGGAGAGATGTCAACTAGAAGGGGACATGACAGCAAATCATAGCAGATGACTTGAAGCAGGAGTATTGTGATCTTATCATGATGCTGAGTTGAGTTGGAGGCTGCCCGCAGTCGTTTATTTTTGAGCCATGGATGTTCTACTACATCAACCTCATGCTGGAAGGAAAGGATTACGTCAACTGGGCTGCAATGATCAGTGACATTTTGCACGAGCAGCTCCTGAGCCTAAGAAGAACAAAGACATTTTATATAGGCTCTTACATCATTTACATGCTAGCCCGTATGACGAAGTATAGAGGAATTTCATACAAGGAACCTGTTGGCTGTAGTTCTCATCAATTCAAAATTCATGAGGCTTGTCCGCAGCTACACTTGACAAGTACTACTCATTACAAGCGTGCCAATTACGCCTTCACCATGCACATCACGAGAACACTTCAGGAGCGGATGCATCATAGGATCTCGAGGGAAGCCCAGGAATTGATTGAGAGGTATGGGTGCTGGTTTATACAGTTTCCAAAATTTTCTTACATCAGGCTGCAAGGTTTTTCTTCATACCCATATAGGCTGCCTAAGTACCAAACCAACAGAAGATTGATGTTAGAGATATCTAGGCAATTGGTTGCCTACGATAAGATTCAAAAGAAAAAGAAGGGAGGTGTTGACTTCCCGATTGTCATGGGCAATTCTGATGAGGTGTGTCCTTCATTACAGGCAGCTAGAGAAGCTGAAAGTGAGCTTCAGTTTTACCACTTTTCATATCACACCAGCCGACAGCACTATGATCCACATAACAACATCAAATGGGTACTGTCAGAAGAGTTTAAACACAAGGCAAACATTGAGGATTATTGGGCTGATGCATCAGACGAAGCAGAAGTCAGGAAAAGAATGTTCTCTAGGTTGCCAATAAACTTGATTAGGGAGTGTGAAGTCATTCCTGTACCAGACCAAGTGGATGAGGACATGAACGTCATCCATCCAGATTATGAAGCAGTGAGAAATACTCCACTTCCACTCCCGGATTGGTCAGAGCCTGAGATAGCGGATTTGGACACACTTTGCATTCCAGTCTTGACATTTACTAGAGCATGGGTTGACAGGTGTGTGAGTAGATTGAAGAGTAGGTCGATTGCATTGACTTACAATTTGATGGGAGATCACAGGACACCCACCACCAGCAGGAAGAAACAAATCACACAAGGCCCGGAATCTAGAAGGAAGGAGCCAGTTCGGCAGGAGCCTGTTCAGCCGGAGCCTCCAAGAGTTGCAGCCGAATCACCCACGCCATTGGAGACACGTTCTCCAAGCATACAGGAGGTTTCTTTATTCACTAATCAAAGAAATGCATTGAATCAGGTACGAGCGGCACAAGAAGATAATCAACCACCACGGAGAGAGTCAGTTGGCCAGAGCGTCAACGCACCTACTAGAGATGATCGGCAGACTGATGAGGGGACTGCTACTGACCCTCAGTTTCAGCAAGAGTTAGAGACGGCTTTAGACGATGATGATATAGTTTCAGGAGATACTCAGCCACTTGAGGCCGATGAGCCTCACCAGAATGATATAGAAGTTGAACAAGTCTATGAAGTAGAGGCACAAGAACAGCAACCATTTGATATACAGTATACAGTACCTAATTGGCTCAGAGATAGGATGAGAAGGAGCCCCAGTGAGGAGATTGATCCAGCAGTTGAAATGGAAGAGTTTTTGAACAAGATCAGCGCGCCTCCACAAAAGAAGAGAGCACGGAAGTTTTCAAAGATATCAACTGATGAAGATGGTTCCCGCACCCTTCACGTGGCAGTGCCACAAGTTGATTGTGATCGAGACGGCAAGCATTCGTAAAACCACGTATCGCCAACTCGAGTTAGACGCCCACCTGCGTACGTGATTGTGGCGATAATTCTACCTACACGCCTCAAGGGACAGACATTTAAAAAGGAAGGAAAATACAAGAAGTTGAAAAGAGAGCATAAGGCTTTGATAGGATATGTGCAGCAGTTATCTCGTCCTCGTGGGCAGGAGATTCCAGCGATAGAGCTTCCAGCTGAAATACCTAGGGAGTCTATTAGTGGCTTGTTGGAGTTAGGGAAGATGGCACAGGAGGCAGATAAGTGGGTCACGGGAGTTCGAGACAGAAAAGTTTATGGAAGACCTTGCTCTTGCTTTTCAGCAGGCTTCTAGTATTTTGGCACGAATGGAGGCAGTTGATCAAGCCTGGGGAGATGCTTTTGTTTATCAGAGCAAGGTTATTCAGCGTCTTGAGGCATTGAGACATGTTCCTTTGCGGTTGCTGATTGATGGAGGGGTCATTCAGGAGAATGACAGGTATGACTTTTCTAGATGGTATTCTTCAGCAATCACGGACGCGGAGTTCTTCGACAAAAGACGCGGATTCAACGAGTACCAGCGCTATGGCCAATATCATTGATGGAGTCCGCACACTTTCAGGCCATATTTGCTAGGCGGTTGAATCCAGATGAGGTGACTCCTGATAATTTGAGGGGTAGGCTAGTGCCTTTCTTTTCAGAGGTGAAGACCTTCATACAGGATGACTTTGAGAACACCTCTACTTTCTCTAGCTTGATCCAGAGCACGCAGGATTCCTTAGTTGCTTGGAGAAAATCTTGTGCACGGCATGAACCGCCGGGCCACTTGCAGTTAGAGTGTTCAAAATTTGATTGCATTCCACCTATTTCCGCCTGGGGAGGTCGAGGGTCAGACTTTGGTTAAGGTGTTCATCGAAGTTTGGCATGAGAAGGAGAGAGAATGGGAATGCACTACCTGACGATCTTCTAGAAGACTGATTGTGGTACCACTGTCTTTACTATTTTGGGAGGAGGGAATCTTTGCTCATTTATTGCACCACCCCCATTCTCGACAGCTTTAGGGTTAGGGCTGAGGTGGCTTCTAATCTCTTAGCCACTCTTTTCTCAATCTTAGCCGGCCCATTGACTCAATATTCATAAAAAGGGGAGTCCCCCCCATTTGTACCTCCTATTAGAATTAGGACTAGATTGAGATCGTGAGTAGAGTATAGAGCGTAGAGGCATTTCCGTTTGATAGCTTTAGCCTAGTGTGGAGAAGAAGGCTGGTGTTTTCCTTTGAAACTTTTTGTAGAGATTGTGTGTAAACTTCACATAATAGATCTTTTCATTGATGGTGAATTGCCTTTGTCATGGATAGCTAGCAAGGTCTCTTCATCCTTAACCTATAGCATAAAGTAGCATAATTTTCATTTCATGCAAGTAGTTTACTTTAGATGTGGTGTTTTATTGAGGTAGTTTATATTTCATTCCATACCCAATTAGCGCGCCTTCTTTGATGACAAGCCTTCCTATGCGGGTCGACCGAAATTATCTTGACTTCGATTGTGATTTGTATACTTATATGCGTCGTCCTGATGGTATATGTATGCTAAATTGTAATCTGAATATCTTTTGCTATCCCTTTGAAGATTGCACCAATTTTGCTGAAGCTGTCCGACGTGAGGCTAGGTGAAATTCGGTCGAAGTCTGCTAAAATCGAGCTCCACATATCTTGCATTTAGGATAGAATTTAGAACCATCTCTCCCTTATACTCATTTATTTTCAGTCTATTTCTGGTTAGCTTTAGGAAAACGTACTTATTGCCAAATCATCCGCATTATACAAATCCCTTCCAATCATCCATTTACTGTTAACTGCAAGTATTCTGAACAATTGTGTAAGTCCCCTCATGAAAACAGCAATTCACATCAAACCAACTAAGGGTATTCTAAGTATTTCAGAACCTTGGAGTTGAACGTGCGAACTTTCTTGCAATCTTAGCGCACGGAATACTTTGATCAAGAGATAACGGAGTAGCCTTCAGACTATTTTGTTCTGCTGATTGGTGCGGTCACAAAAATCACATCAACAAGTATCTGTTGGGAAACTTTATTCTGCATTGGTGCGGTCACGAAAAAACACACCAACACACCGGTTCTATGGGAGTTGTCCAAAGTGAGGCAAAGCAGAGCTTGGTTGAAGTTTACGAGAGTAGATTGCCATGTCCTACGCCTTAGAATAGAGTAGTACTTTCTTAGGCCCTGCAACCATTTACATTCAGTATTTTTTGGTTAGTATTAGGAAATTTGAGCTTCATTGATAAATCCTTTGAATCTCGAAAACCCCTTCTCTCTGGTCCTCAGCTGAACAATTGCATAAGTCCCCTTGAGATTACCAGCAAATCACAACGAACCAAGACTACTCCATTGCATGAAGGAACCTTGGAGTTAAATGCATGATCTCTCTCGCAATCTTAGCATGCAGGAGACTTCGTTCAAGAGAGGATAGAGTGACCGTTGGGAAACTTTATTCTGTGTTGGTGCAGTCACAAAAAACACATCAACAGAATTGGCGCTAGAAGGAGGGCGAACGTTAGGTTGTTCATTGTCACAACTGGAGAAATTCAGCTGGATAGAACCAGTATAAGGTTTGAAATGCCAAATCAGAGATATGTTAGATCTCTTTTATGTCAAAAAATGCAAAAAGGGTGAAAAGTTAAAAATTCCGAAAAAAGAGATTCATCAATGGATGGGAAGCAGTCACAAATTTCTTATGACCATAAAGGTCATCAAGTTGATTTTCCTTTGCTACATCAAGTTTTGAATGCGCAATTGTTTCCAAGAAGTTTATCTGACTTTGCAGCGAGAGATGGATGCAGAACTCACGGTACTACTTGGCATAATGAATTAAATTGTGTGACATTCCTGTCAAGGGTACATCAGGTTTTGCAATGAGATATTTTCTTTCAGGATATTTTCAAACCAATGGTACCAGCAAACCCTGAATCAGAAAATCCAAGTCTTAGTCAATTCTTCGAGAGATACAAAGAAATGAGCAAGAAGCAATTGAGTATTGAAAAGTTGCCTGCAAAACGCATCTTGTTGGCTGGCTGGTGTAGAATTCACAATGCAAGGCATTTAGAATTCACTTGTCAATTATGCAAGGAGGTCATTAGCCAAGTGTAGCACCAGTTAGGATTGTTGGAACAACTAGGTATCTGCAACGTAGAATTTTCAAAGGATTGCAAAGAAGCACACGAAACTTATCCGAAGGAGCATAGCACCACATCGTGTGACAATCAAAGGAGTGAGTTTCAAGGAGATAGCATGATTGAGCCAAAAGAAATTGCAGTCGAAAATGAAGTCCCGAACATTGCATTGAAAGAAGGCATTGAAATGAAGGAAGCAATGGAAGACGTTCAGGAGAATGAAGAAATTTTGGAAAACTGTCACGAAGACTTATCGCTTGATGCTTCGTCAATCCAAAAAAAAGAGGAAATCCTTGCTGAGCATTCATCCACACCACAAAGAGAAGATCCAAATGAAGAGCTGCAAGCCGTTATAAGAAAAGAAAATTCAAATACCCTTGGAGAAAATGATCAAAAAGATGGGCAAATTAATGAGCAAGTTGTGACATTAAAAGAGGTGTATGAAGAACAATCATCATATTTCAAATGCCCCGCCTCCCGCCCACAAACAGAACAATTCGAAGGGGCGCTACCCCTTATATTTGAAAACCAGCTTATTAAGGAATCCTTAATTTTTAAGGACACACTTACAAATGTGCACACGGATGCTTGGTTTATTCAACATGATACGGACATAAAAGAGTTGTTCCAGGGTTCCAAGGTTGAGTCAGAACTTCACGAGCATGATGTTGGTGTAAGCGGAGTACTGCATCACCAACTGCAACCTCCTAAAGATGAATGGATAAAAGAAGAATGTCAACTTGAAGGCAAAGTACCACCTGATGAAGTAAAGAGTGATGAACAATTCGAAGGGGCACTAAGGTTACTTCCAAGAAGGTCTCAAGATGAATCAGCAAGTAAAATTTTGCATGTCATAGATGCAAATGGAGCCACACATCACCAATGGTGACCTCTAGAGGATGTTGGGAATCTCTCTTCACGCGGTAGGTCGGTGCATAACAATCAAGAGTCTCCATTCAAGCACGAAGAACACCAGGTTGTCTCTTTCCTTGCTCTTGATTTTGAAGGTTATGAATTTGATTATGGAGGTCTAGGAAAGACAACTTGCTTGTGGATTAATCATGGTCTAAATGAGTTGCCTCAATTGCTAATCTTTCCTGAAGTTTTGCTCGAGTTTGAGATTCGTATTGTGAGAGATTACTTTTTTGAGTTCAAAGACAAGCTTGCTAGGCTCCGCACTATCACTACTACGGTGTTGTTGCTGAATGTCCTAAGAAATCATGCTAGGAGTTGTATATATTTTTGTCCTTCGAGTCTTGTCCGTTCGAAATTTTTGTCTTGTTATTGTAGGTTTTCCTTCTCGTTTTTGCTTAGCTTAGTCCGCTTTGCTTTCCTTAGTTTAGTTCTCTTTAGTTTAGTTGTTGCTTAGTTTAGTTGGAAATAAAGGGGTCCCATTGTGAGAAAGATGTTGTGCTGCTTTCAGCACGCTCTGGAACAATGTTAGTCCATTTCTTGGATAATCATTTAGGAAGTACTTTAGAATCCGAGGTTGTTCTTTCGAGTTTTATCATTTGGTTAGGATTTGTACTTGACCCGGAAGGGAATCATCTATTGTGTCTTGACACCAAGTGTCATGATTACTATATCTTACACGCATAATTAATTGCCCTAAGTCATTGAGGTTTCTTAGGAGAAGTCATGGCAGGTGAAAAATCTTAAGTCCTATTTAATCACCCCTGTAATTCTCAAACCCATTGGAGGCTTCATTGCCTGCCAGCCAGTTGTGGAATTGATAGAAAAACAATATGAAAAAAGAAAAAAGATGAAATGTGCTAAAAAGAAATATTTGAAAAAGAGCAATGAAAGAAATATCAAAGTATTTGGCTTTGGGAATATGCAAGTAACTCCATTGGGGCTATAGACGCTTGACTGGCAATGGAGCAATATTCGTGAGAATTACATAATGATGTTGAAGTTAGGATCGTTATGTAGCTCGTCACGATGGATTCTAGGAGCTTCAATGGTCTTTTGAGTTGGAATAAACGCATATGCACACACTTGTAATCAAAAGATGAGGTGTCTCGATCCAATTTAGGATTCTTCTTCCCTTTTAAGTATGTCCCCTAGTCGATTGATAGGTTGGAAAGAATTAACCAAAGGATCTGAGTATGGAATGGGTTTTGTCCTTGAAATGTTAAGGAACATTTATTCGAAAGGGCGCTAATGTTGTGACCTTTCAACACATCACCCCATCCAAAATGGGGACCCCCTAATTTTTGGTCCGTTCAGGTCTTTTGGCTTTGGTTTTGGGTTGTTTTGTGTCTCTCTCTCTATCCTTTCTATCTTTTTGATGATGTACCTATCTTTTGACCTAGTTTGAAATTTTGACTAAGTCTGAAGTGCAGTTGGTCAAATTAGGGTTTGCATTCTTCAAGTCAGTTTGAAGTTAATTTGAGTGAGCGAATCGAAGTTTGAGCCTGGCACTGTAATCAGAAGGCTTCCAATGGGTTCCCAGCAAAATTTCACTGAGTTATGACAACTTGCTATTTTTAGTAAGTACCCCATTTGAAGTTTTTCTACTGAAGTTTTCGAGAAACGGTCTGTTACACCAGATTCAAGACACTCCAAAATACCTTCTTGCAAATTTTGAGTTGAATCTAACAACTTGCTATTTTTAGCAGTCATGGCTTCAAAAGCCAATTTTGGGGTTTGCACTTTTTCAATGCAATGATATAACATGCAAGCTAAGATAATGACTTTCAGCAAATTCTGGGTTCAAGAGCCGTTTTTAGGGTTTGCATGTCTGATTTTTCAATGCATGTCAGGGTATTCTTTATGGGTTTCTTGAGAGTTTCGCAACGACATGACATGCAATCAAAGTTGATCATTTTTCAAGAACTTACTATTTTAGCCAGTGCTAGCATGCAGATCAATTTACTGGGTTTTCTGGGTTTTTTGAGATCTCCCAAGCAGTGTGACACGCAAACACGTCCAGCAAGTGGTTGGTCACTTTTTCAAGCATTTACTATTTTTAGCAGGTTCACTCCAACGGCTCCCCAACACTTCAGTCTCACGAACAAAGCAACATGCAATAGAAACGGGGTCAAACGGAGGTCATTTCAAGCACATGCAAGTCAAATTAGGGTTTCCAACTTCGGTACTCAAAATGAGGGGTAAAATGCCAGAATCTCTGAAAACCGATGTATCCCATCGCAATCAGCATCCTTCAAGCTATCCACTGGTAAAATTTGAACACAATTTGAGTACTTACTATTTATAGTAAGTCGCTTATGAAGTAGGGCTATAAATAGTAGGTCAGCACGAGGCGCCAGCGTGAACAAGTCAAAAAGGTTACGAGGATCCCATGGAACGAATTTGAAGTCAATTGGGGTTGAAGAAGTATGAAAATCACAAGACTTACAAAAAATAGAAAGCTAAGGCGAACCAGTTACAAAATGGACTAAGTGTTCAGACAAGTTTCTAAGTCATCCAAAATGGAAGCACACACCCCCAAATGCGCCCAAGCCAAGAGATGATGGCATGAAATTCGTCTAAGGCTAGACAAAACAGAAGTAGCACCCCTTAAATGCAACCTTGAGAGGAGGCTGGGTGGAGAAATTATCTAAGTCTGTGGAGAAATGAAAGCTCACCCCCTCAGATGCGCCATTCAAGGAGAACTAGGTGAAAATGTTTCTAAGGCAAGTGAAATGAAAGTTCATGGGTCTAAATGCGCCTTATTCATGAGAAGACATGGGAAAATTTGTCTAAGTAACGAAAATGAAAGCTCACCATATCAAATGCGCCCAAGGAAGGTGGAGAAGTGATAGAAATTTTGTCTAAGTCATAAAAACAAAAGCTCAAGGGGCAAAATGCACCCATCATGAGGAGGCCAAGGTGGATGAAATTTCTAAGTGTTGGAAAATGAGAGCTCCACCCCCAAAATGCGCCCAGAGTGAAGAAGGAGGTTGAAAAGTTTCTAAGGATGGAAAAATGAAAGAAGACCTAGTCAAATGCGCCCTTGAAGAGGAGGATTGGATAAGAAATTTTTCTAAGTGTTGCAAAATGGAAGTGCAAGGGGTGAAATGGGCCCAAGTCTGGAAGGAAGCCATGAAAATATTCTAAGTGTTAAAAATGAAAGTATGAGGGGTCAAATGCGCCCAAGTCAAGGAGGTGTTTGAGAAAACTTTCTAAGTGTTTCAAAGTGAAAGCACCATCCTCAAAATGCGCCTAGCTTGTGAAGAGGACTGGAAAATGCCTAAGACATGTCAAAGTGGAAGCAGGGAACCTTAAATGTGCCTAGAAGGATGAAGCAAGTTGGAGAGAATTTTTTCCAAGTGTTGAAAAATGAAAGGAGGACCCCCTAGATGCACCCAACTTGGATGAGTTAGTGAAAAAAATTCTAAGGCGTGGAAATAGAAGTAGAGGACCTGAAATGCGCCCAAGCTAGAAGTGGAAGCCAGAAAATTTTCTAACTGTTGAAAACTGAAAGTGTGAGGGGTGAAATGCGCCTAAGTCAAGAGGTTGATTTGAAAATTGTTCGAAGTTAGAGAAAGCGTAAGAAAAATTTCTAAGTGTTTGGAAATGAAACTAGACCCCCTAGAATGCGCCCTATTAGGATTGGGAAGGCTTGGGATTTTTTTTTTCTAAGTGATGGAACTATAAGTTGGATCCCCTAAATGCGCCCAACTTGAAGGAGGAAGCAGAAAAATGCCTAAGGCACAAAATCAAACCTCCACCTATCATATATGCCCAAGTCAGAGGAACCATGATGAGAATTTTCCAAGTCTATGGAAAATAAAAGCTCAGCACCCTAAATGCGCCCAACTTGGAGAACTGGAGTAAGTTGATCAAGAAATTGTCTAAGGCATGAAAAATCAGAAGCTTGACCCCTCAAATGCATCCTATAAGCGGATGGGTCCAAACGAGCCTTTAACACAAGATGGAAATGCAAACTCCAAGATATGCCAGAGTATTCAAAGGAACTGCATTCAAGAAAGAGACATCAAGGTGAGAAGTTAATGGAGAAATGAAACACCACCATCCCAAATGCACCCTCAAGATGAAGAAATTTTCCTAAGGAAAAAATGAAGCAGAGCCCATCAAAATGCGCCCATGATGAAAGGTTATAAAGGAGGCAAAGTTTGCTAAAAAAAATGATGAATGTTGTCAAGATCCAGAGATCAATCAGGCCTTGGAAATAAGAACACGGGGAACAGGTAAGTGAGAAGTGAATTTATATTATAAGTGTTTTGATGCTCTTTCCTTTGGTTTTGCAAGATGAACATCGGGACCAAAGTCTAATGACTTAAGGTGATGGAACAAGGACAGAGGAGTTACATGTTGGAATTTCTACACGAAGGTCTCATATGCACCCAACTCAGAGAGGTCAGTGGCAAGGAAGAAATAGGCAAGTCCAAGACAAAGATCAGAATAGAGAAAAAGATGAGGGCCCAAGCGTTAAGGATCATCCTCAAGCACTAAAACGCCCTCAAGGCTGAGGATGAGGAATGAACAAAAGGCTTCAATGTTAAAGAATGACACGAGATGGATTGAAGAACAGAATAGAGGAACTCTTCTCAAGTGTGAAATCCTTCCCTGGCAATTGACCTAGATAGTGTTTTCCAACATACTTCGCCCAACCTAAAATACATTGGCAACAAGGAGGAAAACCATCATCAGGCAAGAGAAAGAAGTTGCAGTCCTAGAGTTTCAAAATGAGATCGTGCTTGCCATGTCAGTTCAAGAGGATGAGGATGTATTGGCCAGATTCATCAAGTTTGCAGTCAAGGAGAAGAACAGTGTGAACGCATTAATTGTTCATAGTGGTCAAGGGAAGAGAGTGGGAATCTTTGCTCATTTATTACCCCACTCCTCTTTGTGGTTGTTTTTAGGGTTAGGGCTTAAGTGGCACAATCTGAGCCCTTCATTGTAATTGAATCTAAGTCGTCCGTTGGACTAGGCTAGCTATAAAAGGCGCACCCCCCCTCATTTGTAAATTAGATTAGCTTAGAGGATTGGACATAAAGAGATTGCTATGAGATAGAGCATAGAGAGATAGAGCATAGATTGATAGTTTAGATTGAAAAGGAAGGAAAGCTTTCTCATTGAATGCTTTGTAAAAAGTTGTTGTGAACACTCTCATAATAAAAAGAGTTTTCACTGATGGTGATTTCATCTTTTGTTGTGAGTAGCTAGCAAAGCTTTTTCATCCTTCTGAATCACTTAGCATTTTAAAGTAGAACTTAAATAGAGTAAATTTCATTTCATGCAAATAGATGATAGTTGTGGAATGTGGTGTTTGATTTAAGCAAGTTTCGCCTATCCATACCACTAGCGGGCTCACTGATGGAGTGTTCGCTTTGCGTGGTCAACCGGAATATTGTGGACCTAACTTCGATTACAGTTTATATGTTGGTATTCGTTATCGTGATGGTATCTTCATGTTGAATTGTGATCTGAATACCTCAAGTTACTCCTTTGAAGATTGCACCAGTTCTGTGGGAGCTGTCTAAAGTGAGGCAAAGCAGAGTTTGGTTGAAGTTTGCGAGAGTTGATTCCCATGTCCCACACCTTAGAAAAGAGTAGTACTTTCTTAGGCCCTACAACCATTTACATTCGGTATTTTCTGGTTAGTATTAGGAAATCTAAGCTTCATTGATAAATCCTTCAAACCTCGAAAACCCCTTCTCTCTGGTCCTCAGCTGAA
Organism: Sequoia sempervirens; assembly: GCA_007258455.2. NCBI lineage: Eukaryota > Viridiplantae > Streptophyta > Pinopsida > Cupressales > Cupressaceae > Sequoia > Sequoia sempervirens. Next base: position 93,185 of record VDFB02256851.1, read on the forward strand.
CAATTGCGTAAATCCCCTTGAGATTACCAACAAATCACAATGAACCAACTGAGACTACTCCATTGCATGAAGGAACCTTGGAGTTAAATGCATGATCTCTCTCGCAATCTTAGCATGCAGGAAACTTTGTTCAAGAGAGGATAGAGTGACTGTTGGGAAACTTTATTTTGTGTTGGTGTGGTCACAAAAAACACATCAACACTACCAAAGGTGAGAAGATAAGATGGGATTTTTTTTTGGGATAGGGAGTGTGCTAGATTTTTAAGTGTATTATCAAACCAAAATAATTCAATTCATTGACCAAAAATGTGTTTTCACTAGACCTTGTGTGGAGGTCACATGAACTTCACTAGGAATCTTAATAAAAAATCATGGCATGGTACAGTTCCCAATTTATTTGTCAATACAAATTAGAAAGGTGAAGGAGTACACATATGGTAAGTGATTTTAGGATATGCAACATGTTGGATTTCGAGTTTAAGGAAAGTTAGGCATCTGTTCCTAATAACAATATGATTTATGGGATAAGAAAAGGAAAAGAATTGACTAATTTTGAGCACCAGGTTTTATTGCATAACAAACTTTAGAGAACATCAAAACAGGGATACTTTTTAAGGACATGCTTTTAGATTATTTTCCAAATCTCAACTCCCTTTTACTGTAATATTTAGCTAGATAATATAACACACCAGCTAAATGTTGGACTAGCTGCAGCGATGAAGGAAAAGGAAGAGGATGAACTGACCAATGTGTTCCTAGAAATTTTGTAAGATCATGACCTCAAGTGCCTAATGACCTCTTTGTCTTATCCTAGTTGAGATGAACATCTAAATAGAATTGTATGGAGCTGGTTATTGGTATTATTGAAATTTAGATACGAGTTGCTAGTAGAATGCTAATGCGTACTATCTTTTCTGTTTTCTTACTTACATTATGAATACAATGAATTTTTTTTAAAAGAGAGGTTCTCATTTGTGATGCAAATTGGACTACCAGTAATTGATGTAGGAAGAACAATTTTTGAGCCTGAGGGTATCCAAGATACATCCAAAGTCCTTTAAGATCAAAACAACTGGCCAAACACTGAATCAAATGGTAACTTGCTAATGAAAGGCACTTTGTGCCGCACAACAGAATGAACATGTTTTAGAGCTCAAAATCCTTCTTGTCTATGCTTTGAGGCCAAAAGCATCTCTAGAGAGGGAGAATTGGTACAGAACTATGATTACAAATTTACAAGTATTACTTATTAAAGGATAAAACCAAGCATGGCATTATGCGTATACCTTTGTGTGTATGAATGTGTTCATGTGCATGTGTATGTTTATGTATGTGCATACATTTTTACTAGTGTTTCAAGGGCCCACATCCCTTGTCCTTTGGAGGCACAGGGATTGACCCTCACCATTTCAGGGACAAAGAGATGAGAACAAACATCACCCAATTGTACCTTTTTTCTCACCTTGCCCTCTTACTCCTAGGGTGTTTTGGCAGTTCTATAACCTTTTGGGGATGCCCTAGCATCCTCGGGATGTTTAAGGTCATTCAAAGTATAGGGGAATCGTTGATGTCAGTCAAACTTCAAAAATTTAAAATTTTTTTAAAAAAATCAGATTGAAATACATCAATCAGCTTTAAGCATTTTGTCATAGCTGAATTAGAATTACAACATTTAGGTTTTCTTTATTTTGTTGTCAGACTCTTGTAGTTGTTTTAGTTATTTTCACAACAATATAACAAAATATTCATATTTACAATTGGGCATTTGTATTTGACAACCTCAATTTTTTATTTCATGTCCAATGTCTGTTGTTCTATATTCAATGGAATGGATGTTATTTCAGCTCTTTAGAATGTTTATTTATCCAACTGAAAATCCACCCATTGCCATGTTGCCCCATCTTGTGATCCCTGTCCTCCCAAAAGATCCAGGAAATTTTTTTCCATCCCAGAAATGCATTCCCGCCATCCCATCATCCCAGAAACTCACAGAAACATAGAGTTTTGCGAATAAACAATACAAAGCATTGCTTATTCACATACGGAGAATCCTAAATATGACCATTAGTTTAAACATGATTATAAGCTGGAAAAGAATCCAATAGTTTATTCTAGAAGAAAGGAAAAGCAGAAGTTGCACATACCAAAAGATGGTAACAATTTGCTTCTGTGGTTGCCCACGGAACTCTGAGTTCAGTCTGTGTTCCAAAATCCACACAACAGCTCCTATGACAAGAAAGAATGCAGCAGTTGTAAGCCACATCTCTGGTGTAAATGGCTGCAAGAAAGCCCAAGGATTTGAATTTATCTTTTTGACTGGAACTACCACAACCAGACCAGCCTCCACGTATGGTTGGGTGAAGTCCACATCCTTTGATCTATTTTTCAAAATTGTAATGTCCCCAACTGCTGCATCAAATTTCTGTAGGATTTCAGGTGTAAGTAGCTGCTCTGAATGAAATGCATACAATTATTAATTTTATACATGAACTTATACTGTCCCAGAAATATATGGACACTAGAGGCATGGATAATGAACTTTCAAACCAATGGACATGTCAAATAATGAATTAAACAAGTTTGTTTAGATACAAACCTTTAAAGCAACCTGTTCAACAAGCTCATTGTAAATGGGAGGTGATTCGTCAGTTCCATAAACTACAAATTCATGAGGAACAGCATAAGGTAACAGCTTTAATGCAGCAGTAAACACTTCGATGCAGTAACCATTTGCCACATTGGAACCTTCTACTTTTACAAGCTTCTTAAATTCTCCCTTTTTCCAAGGAACCAAAATCCTAAATCGCCTGCCATTGTTTGGTACTGTCCACCCTCGTGGCACTTGTTTGCTATAGCCGGGCCATATAAGATCATTGACTTTTTTATTCAAATTGGATGTGTTGTTTGAACTTACAGTTCTACTCTCAGGAGGCTTAACTGATAAGCCAGATATATTTGACCAGTAGCTAACCTTGTGGAACCCTGTTCCAACTATATTGATTATCTCGAAATCTGGACCATACAAGTCACCTCTTCCATCCAGTTGAACTGGGCCAGTTAAGCCCATAAAGTTAGTTTGTAATAATAATCTGCGTAGCTCTAAACCTCCAGCAAAGACTTTGAGTTCTGCTAGCTCAGATTCACTTCCACTTGTAGTAGATAGCTGAGGATATTTTGTAAAAGAAATATTTCCCCTTTCCTCCAAAAAGCTATCAATAGCATACGCGACTGCCCATACTGTATCGTAAGCATATAAGCTAAAAACATTCAAGCCTGCATCAAGGGCCCCAGATTTCTGCAAATTGTTCCATCTTACTGAAAAAGCATGTAGCTCATTGGAATCTGGAATATGCCGCCGCACAGTAATGACCCCTTGCAATGACTTTATTGTATCTAAATCAAGTGCAAGGGAATCCAGAGCAGTGGATAGCCAATCTGTGGCAATCCACACATAGCCACTATTCAACATTCCAAGTTGGTGTACTTCAGTTAAAAGTTTCAAACCAGCATCTGGATTCATATGAACAACAAAAACTCGAGTTGTCATCAAAGACAAATCTTTTAAGTTACTGTCCAGGTCACTCCTAGTGATTGTTGGAGGCATTCGATATTTATGAACAATATCAGCTTTGTTCCCAAGTGCATCACCCAGTGCAGTTATTCCATTTCTCCCGTAGTCATCATCTACATAAACTGCAACAACCTCCTTCCAGTTGAAGTAACCAATTACAGCAGCAATTGCTGTCATCTCAGAGAAATCACTATGTGTCAAGCGAAGAAAATAAGGGTGCTGAAGCGAAGAGAGACTTGGATCTGTTGCTCCAAATGATAAAAGTGGTACTTTAAGTTCATTTGCTATGTGTGAAATAACATGAGCACTCACTGAGGATTGTGGTCCTATAACTGCCACCACATCATTTTTTGACAACTCTAAAGCTGCAGTTGGAAATACATCAAGTGGCAGGTATTAGCCATTGCTGAGTTCTTTTTCTAGAAAGGAGGCAACAATGATAAAATTCCCTAATAATCTGAAGCAGTCAAAAAGTAGAATACAGTTTGGACATAGTACCCAAAATATAAAACTGTGTACCCTTTACATGAGTCACTAAACACATTTAGGGAACAAAAAATTCTCATTGCATATAGAAGTGTTCTTCTCAGGACTATTTCATCTGTGTGTAATGAAGGCCTTCCAATCAAATGCAAGTAATCTAAATGTTTTAGAGTCGCATATATGTGATTTGAAGTTTGGGAGGCATGACATAAGAATACTTTTATATAATCTCCTCCATAAAGCACCCCAGACACTGAAGGAGCCACATGAATGCCATTTCACGAAAAAGCCAGGCTACTCTAAATTAAATTATGCAAGATGGATTAAAGTAGCATTTTTGTAGATCATGCTTCAACACTTCTCCTTTCTACATTATCTGGCATGCTTCTTGGCAGGTTGGTTTCTTTTTCACTGACTTTCCTCCAGAGCATTATCTGTGATTCTGCATGTGTTTCAATCAGTAATGTGGTTTTATTTTCGCTCCATCGCTTAGCTATCATTCAGATAAGTTTAGAATTTTCAGAAGATG
>VDFB02256851.1:105866-130017 GCA_007258455.2 Sequoia sempervirens
AAACAAGGGTTTAATTAAACAGTATTTTTTCAAGCCTTTCTATCCTTAAGAATTGAATAATCTTGAGTTTGGAAATATGGAAAATGACTTTTTAAGGTTGGAAAGTGATTTGGGGTGGTGTAAAGGTGACTCCCTTTGTAAAATAGGCCTAAATTTATAGCCTTTTTAAGCGTGCAGTCTGAGAATCGGGTAGTTTCTTCAAAGTAAGTCATTGCAAGATTTTAATATGTTGAAGTGGACTGAAAAAGGTCTCTAAATCAGTGGTAAGATGATTCACATGCTTTTTTCTAGATATGCATTCACCCGATTCAAGGGTTTGTTAACATAGTAAAGGAATATGGCATTGTGGGGTCAAAACAGTCAATCTGGCAAACTATGAAAAGAGGAATTGTAGTGATTTGAACCTTGTTCTATTCATGTTGTTAAAGATGTTTCAAAGTTATGTTGTTTTGAAGATTTGGGAATGGTGATTCTATTGTGTGTCTTGGTTTCTTGAATGCAGAGTAGGCAAATCTAATGTTTATATACTGATGTATTGAAGTTGTTTCCTACAAAAAATGATGAGTCTTGTGTCTAAAAAGACTAATTACTAGTTGATAGCAAGAAATATTGGTTTTTGTTAGTTTGCCTTGTAGAGAAAGTGAATTGGTGCTATTAGAGAAGTATAGACTGTTTTCAAATATTGAAGTCAAGTTATTGATTAATATAGACATTTTGATGATGCATAAGTTGAATTGGAATCTGATAAAGATTTGGAATAAGTGTTTTTTTGTATTGAAGAATGAGTATATTGGTGACTATGATGAAGTTTGTTGAGTTTGGCAAAAAGATGAATTTTGTAGAGATGATAGTTGAGTTTTGGTGAAAATTTGATATTTATATATTTGATCTTCTCTTCATTCTATTTGGGATTGAAATCCCTTGAAGAAATGATGGTGTTGAAGGGTCTGGTATGATGCTCTGCATCAGGAGGGAATGTGAAAATTAGAAACTATTCACAATCATGAAGATAAAGGGTAATTATGATAGATAGTGTTAAAATCTTGCAAACAAAGCAAGAAAATTTAATGAGGATGATAATGCATAAAGATTAAAGGGAAAATATGTCAGTTCAAGGCATGAATAATAGGGGACAATTATTTGAAGAGTGCATATCCTAGAGGAGCCATTAGTCATCCAAACCAAATATCTATGGATGATAGAGTCTACAAATCAAATGGTTATGAAGCAGGACAGTGATAAAAATATGTGGTAGGGCATAGAAGATTCAGTGGTCAAAGAAATGAATAATGAAAGACAAAAAATTTGTTGGTAGTAACAATTAACCTTGTGATATTTTTCCATAGAAAGGAAAGGAAACCCAAATATAAACGGACAATCAAGCGACATGGTAGGGACATTAGGTTGCATGGTATGGCATTTTAAAGGATTGATGACAACAAAAAAATTAAAAACACAAGATGACAATGCTAGTAATGATAGAGATTGAAAACTTCAAGAGGATAGTCCAAGCATCAATACAAGAGATTACTTGAGATAGTTTGTTAAAGGAAAGATGCAATAAGGACAAGACAAAGAGGTGATGATTATCAATTAACATTAACAAAAGCATAAAAGCAGTCATGATAAAAAATAACCATGATAGTCAAAGACACTTTAACAAGTGACAAACCTATCCATTAAAGAACATGGTAGAAGGGAAAGAATGATAAAGAAGTCTTGATAAATATGTACAATTTGAAAAAAGATAAGATATAAACAGTCAAGAGGGTAGAAGACAAGCACAAAGTCAAAACAAATATGGAAAACAAAGCTACAAGGCTAGATCATAGAAAATATTGACAAAGGAAATAGATATAGAGAACATTTTAAGGATAATGTTCTTAGCAGAAGATCAAATCCACAGTGACACTTAACAAACACACTAAATATTTGGATTTGAAGAATATAGATCAGGGTATAGTAAGAATTCATATGACACTAGAACAGGTACAAGGAGATCATTTTCGCATAGAGGGATAATCTTTAGCAGGTATGTGATGAGTAAAGTAACAAAATAAAGGCTACTTGTGTAACAATCAACAAAAGGAGCAAAAAGAGAGATGGCATCGACATGCTAGATGAAATAAATGTCAAATGAACAAGATGATGAAAAAATGGGATGAAAAGCCACTAAAGAATCATACAAGTGTCAAAAATGTGCCTTTGAGGATATCCTATGCCCCCCTAGGGCATTTGATTGTTTTTTAAGCCTTTTCCATATCTAGCCTACAATCAAGTTTAGGGTAATTTGCTACAATTGGAGGAAGTAATGACAATTGTAGTCAGCCAAAAGTAATTATCTTGTTTTAGTTGGCCAAATAAGTAAATAAATAATAATGTATACAACAATTTTTTTATATTATATGTTGTTATCGGGAGTTAAGTCCTTAACTATTTGATTAGTTGTATTGGGTAGTTCTCGACGGTTAGTGTTCTCAACCAACATCGACAACTATATATGTCTTATTTCATTTGTTTTCAGGGGTAGCATAAATATTGTGTATTGTACTTATTGTCATTGAATTAATGAGAATACTATTGTGTTGTGCATATTCATTCGCCAGTACTGAATATGTATGTTTATTTAAGTTCTATCTTTGTTTACTTTGTTAGTCAATCAAGTTATTATTAGAGTAATCATGCATTATTTAATAATTAATTAATCTTTTATTAATTATTAGTCTAATTTATTCTCATACACTTAAGCTAAACTTATGAGTGATTTTCTATGTTAACTATAGACATATTATTAGATCATTCTATCTCATTGCATGAGATGTTGACACTTGTCATGATCTAATCCCTTTCTCGTATAAGATTGCTTCTATAAAATACTCAATCCTCATTATATTATTATATCTTTGATGCCTTTGATAAAACTCTCAACCTTTGAGGACTCTTGTTTTCCTTGAAGATTCTTAAGGTTCATTTTGTAGCTTTTTCTTGTTGAGGAATATTGCATATTATTGTTTGTTTCTCTCTTGTGTGGAAGAAGTCTTTGTTCATTGTTTGATCGTGTGGCTCATGTTTTTCACAATTCTAATATGGTATTAGAGTGTGGATTCAACGAACCCCTTCTCGATTTATGAGGGTTTTCTTCAACAAGGGTTACAAGCTTCAAATATGGGATCTCCATTGTTTTTTTTTTGCAATTTTTGGAGGTGGGAAATTTTTAGGTGCATTTTGGCATGAAAAGAACCCAATGGTTGCTTTCAAGAGGTTGATTCGACAAAGTTTGACTATAAATTTATCCAATTTGGCCATCGAGATCTTTTGAGGCGAAAATTTTTTCCCAAGGGTCATATGACCCCTCCACGTTGTTCGAGAAAAAAATTTAAAAAGTGTTTTTTTAATAGAGCTCAATGCTATTTTAAGAAGCATCCTGGCACCCACTAAGTGGTGTCTATCAATGATTCTACTAACTTCCTGGTCCACTGGCGATTGGTTTTCCTAGTCATTCAGTGATCGAATTTTTTTCCAGCAATTGTAGAGTTTTTTTCTAGGCCACAAAAAAAATTCTGATGGTTTTTTACTTGTTTTTCCAACATAATATTCTGAGAATGTGCAACATATTCCGTTAATTGACTTTTTTCCAAGGGACCAATTTTTTTCTAGTGCAAGGAATATTCTACTAACATTAGCATGATGTCATTCTAACGTCAGTGGTGCAGACACTAGCAAGGGCCCTCTAAGACACCCTTTGTGCCCTAAAGAATGTTTTTTTCTTTTGGTCACAACTTGGGCATACGATATTGAAATTGGGCAAACAAGATATTGTCGAAAAGTTGGTTCCATCAAATTTCCAATGGTGTGGGTCTCATCACCATTTTTTGTTGCTAGTGCATTTTACAACCTGTTAAAGCTAGAGGTGTTATTTTCAATCTTGAGCTCATAAATTTTGACCATTTTCTCTATTTTTCATGACTCCAATGGGGTTAAGGTGGTCTCTCAGTGATCTTCACAACCATCCATGAACTTTTTAAGATTTTCCTCCAAGTACATTTTATTTAGTTTTTTGTGTTTTAATATTATGCTCAATTAATTGAATGTTTTAGCTCCTAGAAACTTTTTGTTTGTGTGAGGTGACTTGCTTTTGGTTGTTATACATGTATTTCTAGTATTTTTTCCTATTTGGGCATTATAGATATAATTTTGCATGTATTTTTTCTTTTTTAGACACACTGAGATAAAAGTGTCATTCTAGTGTATATAATTTTTGGGGATTTCACACATCATGTTGTGCCTTTTGTACTTGCACTATGATATAAAGTGTCATGGGGGTTGATGTTTCTCTTTGGTTTGTCATCACACCTTTGTTAAGTGATTTTTTCTTCCATAACAATAGTGGATCTTGGTGATTCTTCCGTCATGTGTGTGTGCCTTAGTTTGCACACCCTTTTATTTACAAATTATTTCTCCTCGATGCACTTCTTGATCTCACACAGTTTCAATGTACATTTCTTGGCTCTCCCTTTTCTGATTATGGGGAGGTTTCTACTATTGGTGCTAATACTTCCTTGGTTTCATTTTTTGGAGTGATCTATGTATCTAGTTCTTATTCCTGTGCACTAGGAGAATGCAACGTACATCAATGTCTGGTTACCCATACATTTTGGTGAGATTGACCATTTACCATATGGACACTCTTGCATTCCTATTTTTGCAGGTTATTCATTTCAGCATTATATCAATCATCTTTCGACAATTGTCTATTGCTTCTTCGTGCTTCAATGATGTTCTACATGTTCCTCTTCTTTTTGGTACATTGTTTTGGTTGGAGGCTTCTTAGTCCTTCACCTTGATTTGGAGGTTTTCTTAGTCTTTCATTAGCCTTTCTCTCTTTCAGACAAGATTTTTTTCCATGCGGTTTTCTCCTTTTCTCCAATTGTGAGAGATCTTTTGTTTGTACATGGGTACCTCACCAAACCTTATTTTTTGAGACATATCATGCATTATTTTTAGGGTTTTTAGCTACTCCCTAAGTTCATCCTAAGGGGAGTTGTTAGAGTAATCATGCATTAGTTAATAATTAATTAATCATGCATTAGCTAATAACTAATTAATTATTAGTCTAATTTATTCTCATGCACTTAAGTTAAACTTAGGAGTGCTTTCTATTCAATGGACAAGATGCAACAACCCTATTGGTTATTTTTAATGAACCAAGCTTGTCTTGCCAATTATCCATAAATTTTACAGATTCAATTGTCAATAACTATGAGGGATTGGCCAACAAACAAGTGAAAGCTTGCTAGGATTTCCCTCTGCACTTTGGGCTCTACAAAATCGGAGAGGGTGATCCCTACAATATATCTTTAGATACTCTTGTGCCAATTATCCTATACATTGTAAATTAACAAATAAATCTCCTTTAATTTCTTAACAGATGAAATACCTTAAATATTTGGCTAATCTTCATGGTAACATCATATTTAAACATGAGAAAATGTTATAATTCATCTTGACATACATTCATACAGAAATTGGACATTAAAATTGTTTTTGAATGTAGCTACTATAGTAGATCTAGGAAGCTATAACATAACATGACTAGTGCCTTATCCTAGCGTGGAGAATTCTAAATCATACAATTGAAAACATGTAATAGCATTATTCTTGTCATAACAAAGCCTAGATACTTAACCAACAATACTTAGTGATCTATGCATACATTCACATAAACCTTCATTCATGTTAATACAAGTTTAACTCGTTCTTTGAACAAGTGTAATAACCATGAATAAACATTCAAGGAAAGACAAGAAGATGAATAGAAGTAATCTTTGGTTCCTTTGTATTCATTATCTATGCAAATTATACAATGGAGAATGTCATCCTTGAATATTTTTCCATTTATATTCCAAAATATGATAGTATTGTTATCACATTCACTATTACAAGACCCAAAAGAGTCTTAGAACCTAAAAAATACTCATATTCTATTATCTAAACCTGGTTACAAAACTTCTCTGAGATCAATCCACTAGCAACCCCAGACAATTGGCCTTGAATTCCCTTTTATAAGAACAAGGGAGCAAAACAAGCTTCGAGCCAAATTTTACACATGTCATGTTTTCATTTGACAATCACATTTACTTTCAAAGGAAGAAGTTCACATAAGACAAAAACCATTTCTCATTTGTCGATGAAGATTCTCCCTCCTTCCAAAAGGCTCTTTAGTTAGTGCAAATTATTCCTTCCATAAGCAATGCACTTGTTCCACGTGCTCCAAAACTTGTAGATGAAAAAGCATAAAATGAAGAAAGCAAAAAACACCAAAGCACTTCCACGTCTGCATTCCATGTCATCACATTTGAACTTAACATAGTACAATATTTAAATGTTGATATATCTAAGGCCTAATCTGTACTAGTTCCAAGCCATGTATTGTACATCATCTCCTATTGTTGTCATTGTTTTTACAGACATAAGATCAAAATTCCAATTACCATTCACAACTGCAGTAGCCTATAGGTCCAAGATGTCAACATATTTGGACTTCTAGAGCTCAAATTCTTCCTCAGTAGGCCAATCAAACCCCATAATGGCACCTGCCTTTTTCCTATATGGGCTATACTTGACCACCACCTGATTTACCTCTTTTTCAAACTCTTCAAGGAAGATTCCTATGTGGGTTAACTTATCCATACTATTTTTTAACATGTCCACATCTACTCCACAAATTAATTTGGCTTGAGTGGCTATTACCTTATTTGCTTGGTCCTTCCATTCTTGAAAAGTTTTAACTTCACTGTTTACATCTAAGATATCTGGAAGTAGACTGAAGCTCCACTCATCAAACTTCTTTACCAATTGCCTCATCTTCATTTCTAGAGGCTCAATCAACCCTTGAGATTCTTTTATTGCATTCACAAACCTAAGGGTTGGGATAATGCTGGAAGGATTATTAGCATCATGTGTTGACCCAATGGCCATATCTCTCAATATTTGTGCTCTTGGATCCATTTATCTATCAAAAGGATGGAAATTTCTTTATCCCTATCAAAATTCTTGATTGCATCAAACATAGAGGAGTAGTTTGAATGGATGCTTATTAATCTCCTCTCAGTCCCTTTATTTAGGTGTTCTAACACCACAACCACAATCTTTAAGTTGCTTACATGAACTAGCTCATCCTGTTGCAGACATCTCTCCTCATAACTTTTTAGCTTTTCCATTAAATCTTCTTTGGTGATCTCCTCAGTTGGAGGTGCATCTGATGTATCTTGAGTTGATGGTGCAATTGGCACATCCTCAGAGTCAGGAGGCATAACCTCAGTGGGAATTGGAGGCAGTGAAAGAATAGGAGAGGATGAAAAATATTCTTATGGAGAAGGGGGAGGAGATTTTTTTTCTTGTGATGATCCTGGTTGCAGTGACTGGAACTTTTCCTTCTAGAATGCAATTTGAAATTGCATTTCTACAATTTGATGTTGGCTCACATTATATTCAACCACTATATCATTAAATTTTGTTTTGAATTTATCCCTTTCTTCAATCAAGGATTTAACTATGGCTTTAGTAAACTGAGCTACATTTACATTCATTATAGCTGCTTCAATGGTTGAGGTTTCTAAAACCCTTTTGATTATCAGCCCTCCTCTAACTCTAGCAGCTAGTTTTGCAACCTCTGGATTCTTTGTGCTTGGAGCTAAAGCCCAAATGGATAATGTGTCCCATTGGGAGCTAAAGGTTGATCCTTGTAGGGCCAAAGTAACTTCCTCCTTTGTGTTGAAGATGGGAGCATCATGTCTATTGACTATGTCAAATGCTATAGCTGATGCCAAATCCCATTCTGGTAACAATAAAACACTGCTTTTCCTAAAAAGTTCCCTACCCTCGGTTGTAGTGATGTTCAAGTACTTGGTCCTCATCTCATTGTGAACCTTAGCCTCTATAATTTTTTTTGGAAATTTAATGCTTTTACTTTCCTTATTTTCAACTTCCATCACATACTCATCTTTCATTACCCTCCACACATATTCTTGGAATGCTTTTGTTTTGACAAAGACATCATCATCCATGAATCCATCACATCTTTTGCATTGTTTATCCCACTCAAATTTGTCTTGCTCAATCTAAGACTCAAAGTTTGTGGCACTATGTTTCTTTGAGGGGATGGCATACCTTGCCTAATTTAATCTTCAGTAACAAGAATTTCATCATCTGAATCATCAACAGGGTAATCAACTAGACCAACTGATTCAATCCTCTACCTTTTTATTGGTGGCTCCTTTGGAGGAGATGGTCCTCTAGGAGAGGAATCCAACTCAATTATTTCAAGGGTATAATAATGTGGTGGTGACAATGGTGGTAGTTGTTGTTGTGGAGGTCATGCTCTAGACTCCTTTGATTGTGTTGGAGTAGCAATTGTCAACTATTTCTTTACAGTGCTTTTATTTCTTGCATAAATATGTACTTTCTTGGGAGGTTGATAAACTAGTCCTTCTTCTATCATGGGGGCCTTCCCATTATCATGCTCTTTAATGACCATAGCTTTCCCTTTATCTTGAACCACTCTTTCTTCTTTTAAATTTGCAACAACCTTGTCAAAATTTTGTATAGCAATTTCCACCTTCAAAATTGCATTATCAATATCAAACAAAGCCTTAAATTGAGGATATTTCACCCTTTTTTCTTTCTCCAACTTCTCTAAAACATTCCATTTTTCATCATGTCCTCTTGAATCCGAAGTTCAAATACGTCTTTGATAAATTCATCAGGGAATAAAAAGGTATGAACAAACTGCCCTCCTTTTATCCTATCCAACAACCACACCATAAGACCCTCAGGGTCATAACTCCTATATGCCCGAATTTTCATTTCATAGGGCTTGAGATGATAGTAAAAAATATTCTCCCATCCATTGGTTATCATGAAAAAATGAGAGAACACTGTGTAGGTAGGGAAGAATGTTCCTTTTCTCTTCTCAAATAAGTAAATATCATCAACACTACCCAACTGCCACATGGCCTCAAGAAAACCTATTCTCAATGGCACATCCTTGGGAAGTACATGGGGTGTTTTCCTTGTGCCATATACCCTAATAACTATGTAGTCTTGATATGGGATTACATCCCCCCAATTGTGACTAATATTCAAATTAGGCCTCCTTTCTAATGGCCTTAGGAAATCATGTAGTTCAAGTGGAATCCTAGGCACATCCACAATCAAAGCTCTTCTCAACTTGGAGGAATAAACATTTGTAGCAAGCATAAAACTAGTTTTTTGTTCGTGCCAATCTAACAATGGAGCCCATGATTGAATTGGCATTACCAAACCATCCTCCAACCTCTTCAACACCATATCTTGGCCAAAATTATCTACACCCTTGTATTAAAACATGTGCATAAACAAAGAATACCACCATAATCTTACTGGAATTTCCCCATTCTTCAATGCTACCATTCCTTTGTGTATTTTTTCTAGAAAATATGTAGCAAAATCATACAAGGTATTGATTCTAGGGTGTTGAATATTAACAGCCATATACATTGGTGCAATCAACATGCTTGAAAATGGGTCAACCCAAGAATTTGACACAAAGAATAAAATGTCTTCTGGAAATAGTTGACAAAATACTTGATAGGGAAGGATTCCTTATTAGATGGTCCCAATACAATTTTTCCCTTTCCCTTTCCTGTTGATGCCAGAAAGTGAGCCAACATTGAGAATTTGAATTTAGGTCTCACTTTCTCATATTCTTCCCTTAACTTCTTTTCATCAATCTCTACCACGTCTCTACTCCATTTGTTCAATTTGAACACTTCTACAATTTCCTCTTTTGTAATCCAAACTGCATCCTACCCAAAATGGGTTCTGACTACCCTAAAAAGAGGGTCATAATTAGCAGCAATGGCCTTGACAAGGTCAATATCCAAGTACATATTAGGGACAACCAATTTAGCCATATCCAATCTCTAGGGGTTGCAAATTGGAATGTGGCCATTCCTATCATTAAACCAACCTTGGAAGAGTGTCCACCCAATGTACAATAGTGTAGCATCTTTGATTATACATTTTTTGTCGATAATCCCCTCTTCAACCCCAAGGACATGAAACATGGGTTTCCCTAACCATTTTTGAGTTGTTGAGGGTGGTAATTGGTCAATCAAGTCTTGGACCAAGGGTCTTACTTTTGGTTTAGAACTAGAGGCTTGGACTTTCGATGTTGTTATAATAATGGATAATTTAACCTAGGGTTTCACAAGTTTAAACTAGGGCCTTTAGGTTTCAAGGTGACTTGATGCAAAGATTAACAAAATTCTCAAATATGCAACAATTCTAATGAACGCCAAACCTTAAAAGAAGCCCTAACTGGAATTCAAATGACAACAATTGTAGTTGAATGAAAACCAAGATAAAATTAGCTCAAGAAGCACAATTCAAACTTATTGGTTTGTTGACACAAAAAACCCTAAAATTGAAGATGCCAAATGTTCAAATTACATAACAACTTTTGAATGCCTTAGAAATGTTTTTGTAATCAACTCTAAGATTTAAAGAAAGCTTTAATGGCAAATAAAGCACTCAATTAGGTAGAAAAACATCAACTCTGCCATTACCACTCACTCCCGCAAACTGGAATGGTTCCATGATGTCCTTTTTAGCAACTTTGAATTATTGTTGTTGCTCTCATCATGATTTGAATTGGTGTGTGGCCAATATGAAGTCAACAAAGTTTGAATGTTTTACTCTTCGCTGACTCAACATCTACTCAACCAATTTCTTGCCATGTGTGCATCTTTTTTGTTTGCTCTGTGGTACCACCACACTTTACAAGCCACGAGAGACTCCACATGGCAACAACTCACTATCCCTATGGAATCTATAGGGCTTATATCTACGGTTGCAGGCTAGTCTCATTAAGTAATTTTGCATGTGCAAAGAAAATCCATTAGTAGCACGCATTTTAACATTACCATGGTCACCCAAAGTATTTCACAAAATATTTTGATTCCTTCAATATTCATGCAGATGGTGGTGATGATGCCACATGGTGCTTTCCCATTATCCCTTTGAGAGCTGAGATCTAATAGTGGGTCCCTCACGAGCTAGCGAGGAATGGTCTAAATTAATTTGTTAGAGTGCATCCTAGCCATTGATTTAAATTTCACTTACCACAAATGCCTTTGAGAAAAGGCAGGGCCCACCACAAGGGTGGACAGGTGTCACCCACCCATTGCCCCATTGGTTCTTTCTTTTGATTATTTTATTCCCTTGAGCTAGCGGGGAACCAATAGGATGCATTTGGTGGGACCCAACGACCACTACTTAAAGGTTATAAAAGGCATGTGCATTTATTTATGACTTAAAAGGCATCATTCGCTAGGCTTCAACGATAAAAGACTTTAGGCATATTATGGATCTAGACTTAGGAAATAAGACAAATAATTAAATGATTTCAAACTTGCTTAACACTTGGTATGAATAGAATAATTTCAACGAGTAATGACCGAGAACACTAAGTGTTAGGGGCCAGTAAGTGAATGAATTTGATGGCCTCAATTGTAACTTGAGGAACTGGGAACTGGCTAGTATAGGTCAACTACAAACTAGACCGTGTGCAAAGGATCTCAATACTTAGAATTTCTCAAAGGGTTTAGGGCATGACAAAACCATAGAATAAAGGAAAAACTAAAACCCTAAGCCATAGGGAACATCCCAGACTAGAAAAGATAGCCAAATATGCATCAAATATTAGTGGAACACAAAAAATTTAGGGTTTCCACCAAACCCCATTGAACATATCAAAGATTGTGCAAATATTTTTGCAATGCATCATGTGACTGAAGAAAATGTTGCTATCTAGTTGTTGGTTGCCTCATTTAATGGAAAGGCCTTACAACATGGTATAAAATTTTGAGGGTGAATTCTATCAACACATGGGATCATCTAGGAGAAGCTTAGTGCAATAATTTTGAGGACAAATCTAACTAGCATCTTTAGTGGAGCAATTGAAAACTACAAAGAGAGCACCACATGAGCATATGGTCGATTTTAATTCCAAGTTTCAAAGGACATGGGATAAAAGTCCACAGTTGGTAAGACCCTCTCTTGAGTATTATTTTTTGTATTATTTGAGTATCATGCTTATGAGATAGCAATCAGGGCTGAGAACAACCTTATACAAGCTATAAAAATTGTACCTAGACCTCATATTATCATATTTATAGAAATAAATACCTCTATGATATCTCTAATGCTTGCAATAATGTGTATACCAACACTAATAAGTCAAAAATGAACTCAAAATCAAGTTAACCCAAGTCAATCCCATGACTTACAAGAGATAAACATTCTTCTATAAACTATTGGAAATCAGTTGATGAATCTTAAAAATTAGAAAGATCAAACCTATATGTTTTACCAAGCACCTTATCAACCCAATCATCCTCATAGGCCCCCATTCCAAAAAAACTCAAGGCCAAAACCATGTTATCAATGTTAGGCCTTATCAATCATATAATTCAAAATCTGCTAGCACTTGTAAGACACTAGTTCTTGTCCAAAATAATTTAGCATGGGATTATGAATGGTGTTTCCCTTGCAACCAAGCTCACAACCAAACCAATTTCCCAAAAAGTGTTCTTAGCCAAGAAATAATGGTTAAAAAATGATACCAATTCTCAAAATGCATCACAAGGAACACTATCATAGCAAGAATCTCCTCAAGAGCTTGAATAAAATGATACTAAATTCATGAATTGTTAAGGCGAATAATTTTGTGAGGTGAATAACTCACAAGGAAAAAGTCAGTCCTTTTTTATAGCAGCCAAAATGAGATCATAGAAAAGGGTTGTAGAAGTGGAACAATCAATTGATAAGGGGGATTTGTAATATTTTTGAATGATTAAAATGGTTTTGGTTCATCTTTATCCCCAAATGTATAATAAAATATAATAGAAATTAGATCGCTTCTAGAAAAGAACAACTCAAAAGATATGGTCAATCAACACAAGAGAAAGAAGCTACTAGTGCTCCTAAGACATAACCAAAGGTTAGTTCCATTCCCTTTAACACTCTTGATCATATGAAGAAAATGAATGTGAACATATCCATGTGGGAGTCTTTGTCTATCCCTGGGAAAAAATACCTCTTACAGGTTGCCTTGTCTAATTTTATCATGTCAAAAGAACCATCAAAGGAACAACCATAGGTTATCCTTAAAACATATTTCATCTAAAGAGTGACCAAAACTTGAAGGATTTCAAACCTCCTCCATTATATGTGCCATTGATCATTGGCGACCATTCGGTTCGTAACTGCATGACAGATTCAGGGGCTAGTAGTCCTATCTTGCCTAAACAAATAGTTGATGAGCTTAGTTTAGAGTATGATCCAATTTCAAAGGAGTTGTACAACTAGATGGGGCAACCATATAGACTCATTGTTCCATTAAGGGATTGAGTCTCACCTTGCATGCATGTCCTAAATTTTCATTCCCTCAAGATATCTTTGTTATTTTAACCTTCCACGATACTTTGCATTATGTCTATCAAGATACTTCGCAACCAAGATAGGGTTTATTTGTCATCAACTTGGTCACACATAATTTTTAGAACCAGATATAGCACTAAAGTCACCATAAGACTATAACTTATTGCAAAAGACAATATTGAGACTTATGTGCCAAGTGTTATCAAAGCTAATTGCACCATTTCTGATTAAGAAGACCACTCATTTGTCCAAGAGTCAAATATTCACATTGATGGTATACTTGATTTCTTACTTGATGAATGAGGAATTAAAAATCATAAATTTGTTCCAAACAAACACATAGAAGAATTTGGTATTGGTATTTATTACTTGCATGAAGAGGATTCTCTTATGCCTAACCTTGAAAAGAATAATGAGTAGCATGAAGGTGTTTGGAAAATGTAGTTTGATGGTTCTAGGAGAAAGAATAGTGTGGGAGGAGATGTGTTGTTTGTATCCCCAACAAAATAAAGGTACTACTCAGTCTTTAGATTTTCATTTAGCTCTACAAACAATACAACAAAGTATGAAGCTCTCATTCATGGTCTTTAATGGGCTTAACAAAGAAATATACAGTGTCTCTAAGATTTTGGTGATAGTAATATTTTTGTAAATTAGGTAAGAGGGTTGAATGTAACCAATTTTTTTTTGCTAAATTCATATAATTATAGATTGTGGGAGCTTACTGAACATTTTGAAGCTTTTAATATGTAGTCCATTCCTAGAAAAAAGAATAAACATGTTGATAGGTTAGCTTCCATTCGTGCATACTATGACATCCCCGATGGCATAAGAAATGAAAAGTTACAATAAAATGTTAGAGTGGTTGTAAGACTAGTTGTGCTTAATAATAAAAAAATATTGGTAGTTTTTTATATAGTGACTGATAGATAATAAATTTCCTACAAGAAGAATTTGAGTTCTCAACTAAAAATAAGAAAAAGGTACAACAACAGTATGAAGAGAAAATCATTTAGTTGAAGTCAAATAAGTCCTCAAAAGGTTTGATAACTCTTGAATCAAGTTTTAATGCTGATGACTAGGATAGAAGAGAGAATATCATCATGACAATTAAGCAAGAACGCTATGAAGAGGTTTCCATATTCAAGGAAAAAATCCTCAAGCTTTTCAAGGTATGTACTCAAAAAGAAAAAATTTCTTTCATTCATTTCTATCAAGAATATAATGATGTCTTTGCATGGGAATATTGTGAAATTAATGGTTTTAATCTAGCATTAGCACAACATACCATTGAGATAGAACCAAGTGAAAAACTAATTAAACAAAAATAAAGGCATTTGAACCCAAAATTAGAGCCTCTTATGAAGGAGTTGAATAAATTGATAGAGGCCAAAATTATTTTTCTTATCAAACACACCTCTTAGGTCTCAAATTTCATACGTGTAAGAAAAAAAAGGGAGACTTAAGGTTGTGTGTAGATTTTAGAGACTTGAATAGAGCCTCTTTGAAAGACCACTATCCTTTTCCTTCTATAGAACAATTTTTGTAAGTTGTATTAGTTTTTGAGCAATTTTTACTCCTTGATGGTTATTCTGATTGCAATTAAATTTTGGTTAAAGAAGAGAATCAATTCAAAATAACATTCATGATAAAGTGGGGTACAATGGATTATAATAAAATTCCTTTTGGTTTATAAAATTCAATTTCCAAAGATCCATGTGTAGGAGTTAATGGTGAACTCCCAACACCTCAAGAATAGTTGCTAGACCAAAATATCTTCCACAATAGAGTAAATGGAAAGAATATATTTCTATGATTATGGATGCAAGATTTGATACAGATGTACATGATATTCCTTTCTTATAAAGGCAAGGTGAGAGAAAGGATTAGACAAGATTGTGACATGTGTTTTAATCCTATGTTATGAGACAACTATTAAATGACCTAGGTAACAAATAATAAATAAAAGTTAAAAAGATAAGATAGGATAAGATATTATCCAAAAAACTAAGAATTCTAGAAGGAAACCTAGGACCTAAGTAAATTTAACATGTGAATAAGTCCCCCTTGCTAGGATTGGCTAGGTACAAGATATTTATTCCCACCAACACCCTCCCTTTGTTGCAAGTATGAGTAGTTGGTGTTGTTATTGATGTCAACAAGCTTATGTTTGTGTTGTTGTTGTTGTCAAATAGTAATGTTTGAGAAGTTATGATGATGCTTTGATTACTTCCATTATGTTGTCATTAAGTACCACTAGTGTCAACCTGTAGTGTTGCTTTGATAAACTTATATTGTGGATGTTGTTTGATTGAGTTGTTGTGTTACAATTGGTTTAATGGTGATGAGGAAGTGTTGAAGATGATAAGAGTATGTCTCTAGTTCTTGGTTTTCAAGTGCTTTATGAAATTTTAAATAAAAGAGAAATAATGTGTTGTAGAGGTGTTCTAGCATATAGAGTGGTCTTGTTTTTTCTCCACACTTCTTTTGTGTTGAAGATCTACTTGTGTGGTTTGGATATTATGATTAGAGGTGTTCATAGGTGTTATATCCAAAAAATTTGGTCTGGATTGTTGTGCAGAAGAAGTTGTGTTCACCATTGTGTGAACTATGTTGCAGTGGTGTCTGGGAGAAATGGTTTTGCTCTGTATTTTTCTACAGCTTGGTTTCTAGTCTTGTAGTTCTGGAAGTGTGTTGATAAGGTTCATATCTACCTTCAGTTGAAGTTATTCATGGTTTGGTGCTCTTTGAGTTAATTTCTTGAGTTATAGTGTATGGAAAGTTGTCTAAGTGTACTAAGTGTGTACATTCTTTAGGTGAAAGTTGTTGCAAAGGAAATTTTTGGACTTTAGGGTGTTTGTGGAATATTCCAAATTGTGTCAAGTTTTGTGTGTGGTCCACAAGTTATCTTTGGATTTGAGGAAGTGTACTTAAATGTTAATGGTGTTTACATAAGTTCGGTCAACCTTGGGTGTTTACATTAATTATGGATTTGATTCGATGATTATGGAAGCATGGCATATTGTATATGTATGATTTGGGTCCAAGTTAAGATGTGGTGTGGTCCGATTTCATTCCTTTTCACCGTGGGAATGATTAGTTATGACCTAATTTGAATTTTCATGATTGAGATGCATAGTTGATCATGGAGAATGTTTTCAAGGTTAAAGAAGATATAAATAAGTGTTGTGTTGATGGAGGATTCAGTAGAGAGTGTGTGATGTGAATTGTCAAATTGTAAAGTGTGAATTTATGAAGTATAGTGTGAGCTTTAATGAGTTAGACTACTGGAAGCAATGAGCATAAGTTGTCTACTCTCTTTATAAAGGATACAAATGTGTTGGTGATACTATGGTGAACTTTTCTATGGCATTGAGATGGATTTCTTACTATAACATTCTTTTTTTCTTCCTTTTTTGTAATTTGGCAGTGAGCCCTTTGTATTTCATGTTGCAATTACTTTATATTTTGAGCTAATACTCATCGTGGTTTTTTCCTTCTCAGGTTTTCTATGTAAATCTAGTGTTATATTGTGCATGGTGTTCATGTGTTTCAGTTTTTGTTATTTGTTTTCATACTAAATCATTCTAACAGATTAAGGGTCAATTAAGTTGATGTGGATCTAAATGTTTATGAGGATTTTGATATTTTAATGTACAACTAATCGCTTAAGGTAGATTTGGGATGGCACACAAGAGGGATTCTCCTTTGTTTCATGGATTAGACTATGGTTTTTGGAAGACAAGGATGGAAGGTTCCTAGTATCTCTTGGATTTGGAGTTTGCAAGTCTATTGAGATTGGATATACTATGCCTTTTATTGATCCGAGTACTGATGATGAGATCAAGGCCTATGAGAATAATGGCAAAGTAAGGTATGCACTTTTAAGTGGTCTTACTAACACCGAACTTGTGAAAGTTATGAATTTGAAGTTTTTTAATGATATCTGGAAAAAGTTGGAAAGTATTTATGAAGGAGATGATAAGGTCAAGCAAGCTAAGATGTAGAATCTAAAGATCAAATTTGAGAATCTACATATGTTTGAAGATGAAAAAATTACAAGCTACATGTAGAAGGTGGATAAAGTTGCCAATTCCAGCAGAGGTCTTGGTGGAAAACTTGAAGAAGAAGACGTGGTAAAGAACGTATTGAGAACTCTTCCTAAATCTTGCTGTCAAAGTTTATGCTATTGAGGAAATTCAAGATTTAAGTAAATATTATAGAGATTAGTTGTATGGTGCATTATCTACTTTTGAAATGAGAGAATTTCATCCAAGTAATATAAAGGTTGAGATTACTTTTAAGGGTAGAAAATCATAAAATACTGAGGAGTCAGATCAGGAGGATCTTGATGATGTAGAAGAAAATTTGGTGAGGAAAATGAAAAAGGGTACTAGTAAATACAAAGGTAAGTTACCTTTCAAATGTTTCAGTTGTGGTAAGATAGGTCATTATGCTTCAAGATGTTCAAATAGAGCTTTGAATGACAAGAACAAAGAAAAAAGAGGTAAAGCAATTAAGAAAAGTTACTATGTTAGAGAAGATGTTAGTATATCTGATGATGAATCTAACTATGGGGATGATGAGGATAGTGAATTATTGTTTATGGCTATGAAATTTGAATCTCATTCTACTAAATCTGAGAGATGTGTGAAGGAAAGTGCTCCAAAATTTGGTCATAATGCTATGGTGACTTCTTTTCATGCTAGAGAAGAGAAGAAGAACTGGATCATAGACAGTGGATGCTCAAATCATATGACTAGTGAAAAAAGTAAGTTTGTTAAATATGAGAAATATGAAGGAATTTTAGTTAAGTTTGGTGATGATACATCCGCTAAGATATGTGGAAAAGGTTCTATTAATTTTGATGGCAAGCATAATATAGATGATGTTCTTTATGTTAAAGGTTTAAGACATAACCTCTTGAGTGTTAGACAAATTAGTATCAAAGGATATAATATTATGTTTTAGGATGATAGATGTGAGATCAAAAAAGGTTCTGAAACTATGGTTTTTGCTGGAAGAAGGATAGATGGAAATGTTTATCAGCTCAAGGGTTTTGATGGTCATTACTTTATGACTCAGATTAATGAAAGTTGGCTATGACATAAAAGGATGTGCCACATTAATTTTGATATCCTAGTGATGATTAGTTCAGTTCAAGTTGTGAGAAATCTTCCAAGGATTACAAAACCCTTCAATGTTGTTTGTAAGGAATGTTAAATTTGGAAGCAAGCAAGACGAAGTTTCAAATTCAAAGAACAATCTACTACTAGACTGTTGGAGCTGGTGCATACAGATATTTGTGGTCCTACTAGAGTAAGAATTCTTCAAGGTGACATGTATTTCATGCTATTGATTGATGATTATTTTAGAATGACATGGGTTAATTTTCTCAAAGAAAATTTAGAAGCTCTGGATAAGTTTAAAGCATTCAAACATATGGTTGAGAATGAAATGGACATGAAAATCAAGTGTTTGAGATCTCAAATAAGTTGGGAATTCACCTCCAATGAGTTTAACAAATTTTGTGAGAATCATGTGATAAAGCTCGACATTTATTTCCTCCGAGGACTCTTCAACAGAACAAAGTGTTTGAAAAAAAGAATAGGACTATTCAAAAAGCTACAAGAACAATGATAAAAAAATGCAAACCTACCAGAATTCTATTGGAGAGAAGTAATTCATACTGTTGTTTACATTCTTAACATAGTTCAAGCAAGAGAAAAAGTGCAAAGACTCTCTATGACTTATGGTGTGGAAGGATCCCTACTTTCAAATACTTTAGATTGTTTGGAAGCAATTGCTATATTAGAAGAGATGTGAAGAAAACTTAGGAAAGTTTGATACAATATCTAATTAAGGTATCTTCCTTGGATATTCTACAAGAAGCAAAGCTTACTAGAACTACAACAAGAGGCTGAAGAATATTATTGAGAGTGCAAGTGTCAAAGTGGATGAAGACTTAAAGAAAAATTATATGGTGATATATAGATATGAATTAGATGAGTCCTCTTGTAGATAAAATGACAGAGATGAAGGTAAGGAGAAAGAAGTTTAGATTGAAGAGGAAGAAGTTCTGGAAGGGATCCCTAAGACTCCTATGTATGTCTAGAAGAATCATTTTGAAGATCAAATCATTGGTGATAAAAACAAAGGTGTTTTGACAAGGAGAAAAGGTGATATGGCTGAAAAATAGGTAAATATATGTTTACTTTCTAAAGTTCGACCTAAAACAGTGATTGAAGCATGCAAAGATGAGTATGTGATCAAGGCTATGGAAGAAGAACTAATACAAATTAATAAGAATTAGACTTGAGAACTTGTCCCAAGACCAACAAATAAGAATGTGATTGGAACTAAGTGGGTATTTTGGAACAAACTGAATGAGAATGGAGAAGTGGTAAGAAACAAGGCAAGACTTGTATGTAATGGCTACTCTCTAGTAGAAGAAATAGATTTTGAGGAGACATTTAATCTATTGGAAAGAATGGAAGATATCAAGATATTTTTGGCTTTTGTAACAGAAAAATATTTTGAGGTTTATCCAATGGATGTGAAGTCTGCATTCTTGAATGGTGAGTCAGAAGAAGTATATATTAAACAATTAGAAGGATTCAATTATCAAACAAACCAGATATGGTTTGTAGGTTATAGAAGGCACTTTATGGACTAAAGAAAGCTCCTAGAGCTTGGCATGCAAGGCTAGATAGACCTACTTAATATAGCAAGGATTCAATAAAGGTATCACAAATAGTAATCTTTACTTCAAATTTGAAAAAGATCAAATCTTGATTGTGGTTGTGTATATTGATATAATTTTTGGAGGAAATGAAGCTATGTGCAAGAGATTTGTAGAAGAGATACAAAAAGAGTTTGAGATGTATTTGTTTGGGGAGATGAATTTATTCCTTGGAATTCAAATTAATCAAAAAAAGAAAGGTATATTCATTTCACAATCAAATTATGTCAAGGAAATGTTGAAGAAGTTTGGAATGGAAGATTCTAAACATGTATGTACTCCTATGGTTACTGGTTACAAAATAAGTAAGAATGATGAATCTAATAAGGTTGTGTAGACATGCAAAATTAACATTATGCATTCGATCAGGATTCAATCAAATTAGATGTTGCATTAGGACCATTCATCAATTAATCAAGTGCATTTTCATCCATTCAAATAAGCATTATCATTCAACCTTCATCTTGCATCATCCACTTAATTAAATAAATCAGGACTTCATTTAAATCAAATCCTAAATCATATTCCATCATTTTCTAATTTAAATAAATCAATTATCAAAGTCTTGAAAGTCAAATCATCTAATCAGCATTAATCAGCATAATCATCATCTAATCCTAATCTAATGCTAATCCATCCCACTTGCATTATCTAGATCTAGCCACTTGCACAATAAATCAATTTTATTGATTTATTAAAACCTCATTTTCCCTCAACATGCATAAGTCAAACATGGCATTTATTGTTCTTTTCTGTCCCCCTCTCAAAATTTATTGCAAATTCAAATTCAAATTTCCCTCTTGGGCACTCTTCCCAAATCTTGCACAACCATCAACTAATCACATGATGACAAGTGTCCTCAACTCATTGGCTTGTTTTTTGATCCCACATTGGTCCCTCTTCACACTTAGCATTTGAAAATCTATAAGATAGCTTCATCTTTCAAGGATCTAAATTTGCAAGGTTACTCTCTTCATTTGAGATTTGATCTTGTCCATCTTATCATCATCATTTTAGCTTTTGATCAAGGGTTGGGAAAGGGTCACTAGCACATGTGACACTAATCCAACATGGAATAGGTGATTATCATGCTTTTGAAATGTCTTTTTGATGTTGTTTTGTTACTTGTGGCATTTCTTTAGCATAGGTATTTTATTTCATGGAGGTATTTGCAGATTTGTGTGTTTAGACTAACCCTTCTAATGAGTTTTTGAGGTTGGTCTTACATTGCAGATTTTGAAAAGCATGCTCACAATTTGGCGCTAGAAGGAGGGCAGCACCCCCAAAATGATGAATAGAGTCTCTGATTTTATGTTTATAGACTTTAAAGGCATATGCTCTTATGTTTAAATACTAGACTGTTGTTTAATCATGAAATCTATTGTCTCTTTTATTTCCAGATTCTAAAGGCATCAATGAAAATCACTTGCCCGTATCTGTAGACTACATGCATGATTTCATCTATGGATTTTAAAAACACATGGTGATAACATACTTGAGTTATTTAAGGCTAGAATTTTGGCCTGGCAGCCGTGAGTCAGTTCTATTTTTTTAAAAAATAAAATGAAATATATGGCTATCTCAAAAAGATCTTCTTCATAGTTAGATTTCTCTTACGGCCTGTTCCCTTGTGGATACATCTTTTCTATATATTGGCGTGCATTATATTGGTACTGTTTGCCTGTGTTTTTATTATGCTTCATCATAGGTGACTTGTAGACAATCTGTTACTCTTTATTCTCTGACATCTGCTATAACAAAGGCACAGATTTATCTATTACATTAGCTTGAAGATTTTTTTGAGGTAACTTGGGGCGTGTCTCTTATTTTTTCTTTTTAAACTACCACCGAAATCTCTGCCAAATTTGAATTCAGACCTGCCAAATGCATCTTCAGTCTTGATAAGATCTGTTTTTTTTCTATAGAAGAAAGATTCATTTTCTAAGTGCATAATGTTGTTGGCATTCAATGATAAATATTATCAACTAATCTATTGACTTTAGCTTCTCATATGGTGTGCAGCGATCTCTTGTAAGTCTGCAATAATATCTTGGATGAGTACGTGTCTTGTGCCTTCTACACTTGAGGCGGGTAGACAGCTTGGTGTTAGATATATCCATTTATGGAGACGTCTGGTCTTTAAAAAAAAAAATGATTTTTTTTAACCTCATTACAAATCGTGTTGTTATTACCTTTTCATTCTAACTTCCAGCTGCAGCCAGTACAAGACAGGAGGTGACTTATCAGGAGGCCATCTCTCCCCATTCCCTTTAGCTTCTGAAGAGAAGATTTTGTCTAAATCCCTGCACACGTTTCACCCACCAAAAATATATATATATATATTTTGAAAATCTCTTCAAAAGACTTTGGGCGCGGCTATTGTCTTTCCAGTTGCACTTTGATTCGTTGTATGCCTGTAAGGGAAAGTTGTAAGGAGCACATCAAATAAATGCATTAAATGGAGTCATGAGGGGCGCAGCAAATGAATTCATGATAGTTCCTGTTTGTCTGGCGCATTTAATATAATTGCTATCACTAACCAATATCTATGCAGGAATGATGATTGAAGACGTCTATGTCAAACTGGCGAAACACTTAGCATTCATTTTAGTCGCTGCTCATTAATGTCAGGATAAGGCGTCATGGTTTAGCACCTGGTTATTTTGTTTTAAATGGATTGAGTTACATTTGATAATATGTTCATGATTTAGTTCCTGATTTATTTATTGAGATGAAGTGTCAGGGGTGCGTCCATGCCAGTTTGGGCCACTCTCTGCATTTTTTTGTATTATTTGGTTGACTCCTTTTACCTCAACCTATCGTGCCTTTCCTACAGTCACTGCACTCTGTCAGAAAGCAATAGAGATTGCCTCTACCCCTACCAATTGCATGAAAGTCAAGGTTCCTTTTTTTTTTTTTCTAGGCACGAGTTTGGGACGGTTAAATGCATAAGCTTGAAGGCTAGGTCATAAATTCCTTTGGCTTGAATCTCCTTTAAACATTAACGACTGCTAGCTTTTACACTTGCCACTTGTAGTTTCTTTGGAAACTCCCCAACTAAACCGCGCAGCTTTACTCTTACCATATGCATTTGCTTTAAAGAGTCAAAAGCCTTTCTATAGGGTAGTTGCATTTGATCTTTTGGTGATATGTGGCTTTAGTGAATGATTTTGGAAGTTGGTTGGATTAAAGAGTCGTGATTTTATATTATTGTATCACTTGGATTAATATAATAGTCAACATATGCAATTTATGGTAATATATATTTTATTTTATTTTATGAAAGATTGGTTCTTTAAAGATGATTCATTGTTATTAGATTTGTATTATAACTTATCTTCATCATTATGATTTGAAATTTATGATGATTCTTTTAAAGAACTCGTCTTTTGTAATTAATGGATCTATTCAATTGAAATCATGTTATCATTTAAAGTTAATCATCAAAATAAGTTTAATATTTTGATCCTCACATAAGTATCTTTTGTTTGATAGGTACAAACGAACAACAAAGGCGAAAAGGTACAAGGGAAAAGCGAAAGGTGAAAGATACAAATGAACAAGGAAAAGCGAAAGCAAAAAATCAACAAGGAGGAGGCTAGCAAACGAAAACAAAAGGAGGGGAAGATTTTTTTTGAAAACACAATGTGTTTTTTAACACTTTAAGTGTTGATCAACACTACTTCAAGAAATTGTTTTTCTTTTCGTTTTAGAACACTAGTTTTCATTTGGGTCTAAAACGAACAATTTCATTTTCATTGCAAAGGGCTTAAAACGAATCTTAGGACACACTTACTAGATTTCGTTTTGGGTTAAAAATTGAACAAGCAATCTTCATATTTCATTTGGTGCTTAAAACTAATTCACAATTGCTTTGAAGGGTATAAAATGAACAAGTGTTTGATTTGTGTGATTGTCTTTTGAGTA
>VDFB02256852.1:0-163008 GCA_007258455.2 Sequoia sempervirens
GGAGGATATAAAAAGGGGGAAATGGATTAGGAATATGGTCAAGAGAATAAGGGATTACGTGAGGGGAAGTGGAAATGTGAGAGGATGAGTTGATATGGCTTGAATATGGATCACATTTGAGGTTAAGGGGAAGTTGAGACAAAGTATGACTTGAGAACATAGTGGGAATGTAAACAAAGGAGAGTTTGAATGAGGATCAAGATCAGTGACTCAAAGAAGGATAGAAGGGATATTGGGAACATAATCACCATTAACGAGAGGAAAAGTGAATTAGAGGGAAGTTGATAAATGGGCACAAGGAAAGGTGTACTTGGACATGCTTGAAAGAGACCATTGTAGTATGTTGCAAGTGGAGATCTTTGACAAGGATATATGTGGATCATGATGACTTCATTTCCTATGAAAAAGAGATATTAGGTGTAGTGACAAGACAAGTAGCATGAGGATAAAAAGGTGATGGGAGAGTTAAAATTGGATCAACATGGAGATGAGAGGTTTGGAGAGCATTAATAATATGAAGGGGGCAATAAAGAGTTTAAGGTAAGGCTACGTGAGCAAGAGAGGAGGGGATGAAGACTTGGGTAGGTGTTGTATGGTTAAGATGTGAGACGAAGGAAGGATTGGAGGTAACATGATATCCAAGGTTGAAGAAGAGGGGAGAGGGGAGGGGTATAGGTAGTGGGTATGAAGAAAGTGACGATAAGGAATTTAGTTTAGGAAGGAAAGGATTAGGATGAACAATAATATGTGCTAAATTTTGATATATATAGAGTTGAGTAGGAGAGTGGTAAAGGTGGTTGAGGTTGTCCTTTCATGGGGGAGGAAGGGAAAAATAAGATATTTTATGAGGAGAGAATGTATGGTAAGATCTGGTAACAAAGGAATTAATTTTATTTTTTCTTCTTTCACTCTCAATATGTTTACCCCATTCTCTCACCTATCAAGAAGTGTTGAGAAGGATCCATAAATTAGGATGAAGAGATGCATAAATCTATAGGTGAAGGGGAAGCAAACAACCTAAGAAATCCTTGTTATATGCCCTAATAGATTTGATGATTGATCTA
Source organism: Sequoia sempervirens (assembly GCA_007258455.2). Lineage (NCBI taxonomy): Eukaryota > Viridiplantae > Streptophyta > Pinopsida > Cupressales > Cupressaceae > Sequoia > Sequoia sempervirens. Next base: position 1,065 of record VDFB02256852.1, read on the forward strand.
AGGAGAAAGATACCATCTCAATGGAAAATATGTCTAGTCTTAAGGGTGTAAAGATGGTGGCAAATTTTCAAGAAAAAGGGGATAATTTGAGAGTCTCAGCATCGCTTTAGAAAGGCTAGGTCTTCTAACTTCTTTGAAATCTTAACAACTTAGTATGATGATTGATTTTCTAAGTATATATTTAATTTTTCCAAAAAGGCATTTGGTCTAATGACAATGCCATTATTGTAGGCATATACATGGTGTCGACTTCAACTCTCTTCAATATAATATATAATATATATAATTTTTTGAATGTTTAATTTTATTATGTTCTTTCCATAATTTTATTTGATAGAGTGGTTTTAGGTAAGATATTTTTTTCCTCTTATTTAGATTGATTTTATTTTATCCAATTGGTGATTACAAGTGTCATTGTGACTTTTTAAAAATAATATTTGATTATTTATTTTCTAAATAAAGTTCATTATTATGACTAAATGAATAATATTGAATACTACTATAATAAATACTATGTTTAATTTGTTAAATTAGATAAAAAAATCATTTATAATGGTGAGATTGTGTTGATAGGTAAAGTGAGATTATGACTCTCTCTATATATTAATTAATAAAGAATTTATTATATATGTTTTCTAATATATATATAAAATTAACATCAAAATAGAATAGGATTATATTTTCTTAAGACATCAGTGACTCAATAACTAACATCATTTTAAAATTTGATATCTATGTTAAGTTGATATCTATTACATAACATTGTTATATTTGTATTTTCTAAAAAAGAGCATAACATGAGTCAATAGAACCCTATCAACCAAAATTACATGATGAGAAACCTAAATGATTGAAGAAATATTATTGACCATAACAAAAAATGATACTTAACATTGTAATATCCTTCCATAAAGCAAGATCATGTGTATATCAACATGTTGACTCCAAACTAAATGATTTGTCCTTGTACTTGACCAATGCAACTCGCTTGGAAAGTTATTGGATGGCCTTTGCAACTTTGACCATTTTGAACCTCTCCCGCATAGGTGAAGATTTCAATATACAAGCGAGATCCACCATTTCCATAAAAGGGTGGTAACCTTATATAGGGAAAAATAATTTACCTGTAAATTTTTTGAATTGAGGCAATTTTCTTCATCATACTCTCCATATAGGCCTTAGTGGCCCTTATCATTTAATTGGAAATCATCCTGGCACAAAACTTGTAACCAATAGAATGAAAGCATTGATGATCAAATAGACACATGTAACATGGGTAGAGTGAAATCACCCCATCTCTCTTAAAAACACAAAATAATTTATTTTAGTTACCTCCAAGGTTCTAGGAGTTGGTTCACACCTTGTTGGATGAACTTAGTTGATCAATGTGGTTTGTTTGTTTGAGGGTTGTTTGTTGGTTTTACTATTTTTATCAAATATGGATAACATTTTTTAACTTCTATTAAAGATATTTTTATTATTTTTTATCTTTCTATATTAACCTTTTTCCTTGATAAATCCCTAATTTAATCTTACTCTTAACAATTTATATAAAAAAAAGAACAAAAGAGAATTGAGTTTAAGAGAATGAAACTAAAGTAAGTAAGTTTAGCATTCTAATTTCAATATTTAATGGTGAAATTTTGAAAAATTCAATGTATTATGATCAATTAAACTCAATTATTAACACTGCAAATGCAATATTTAAAGGATATTTATCTAAGAAATAGAAATGAATATATTAAATTATTGAATTCACACAAAAATTTAATGTATTATTTATAGAAATCATTCAAAAAAATTAACATCAAGCATTCATAAGATGTCCTCAAATAATCAACATGCAAGAATGAAAGAAGTACTTCACCACTCGAGCAAAAAAAAAATTAAAGAAGTTGAGATATTTTGTCAATTTGTGTAATTTGGTGGGAATCCCAACAAGATGACTAAATTGGAATTTGATATTTTCGTTAAGAAATTTCTCTAACTATTTTTTAAGCTAAGACAAAAAATTTAAGACATAAAAAAAGTTGACTAAGGGATTCTTATACAATGTTGGACACCTACTTTTATAGTGCAAGGAAAAGCACAAGTCCCCAATTACAACTAATAGTTGGGTTATTTAAAATATCCAAATTTTTGTTCTATTTTTAGTTCATCATGTAGAAAGAAGAACCTCTATCTATTAATAATATTTGAACTTTTATTTTCACAAAATAATTCATGCAAAAGCTTGTGCTTAATTCCATGCAAGTTTCTAACAAACCTAGAGACCCTATTTTTCCTTCTAAAATTTAGGAACCACTTTATAGTTTCTGTGGGATCCATCTACATTTAAAATATTAATTTTAAGCATCTTACGGAGATAAAATAATGAGTTAAATTTAAAAATAAAATAAATTATATATTACTAAAAAAGTAATGATATTTAGTTAAGTCAAAATTTCAAGATTTTGGATCAAAATTTTACCTTTTTTCTTAGTTGATATTATGTAAATGCTACGAGGCATCTGTTCAAACTTGTCTCCTTTGAACAATCTAAATAATCTAATTTAAATTTATAATAATTAAAACCCTTTTCTGAATATTCTAATTGTTACTCCATATCCACTAAATCCTACTCAATAACTTGAAAGTGCACCTTGGTTTCCATACACTTATTCAAAATGGTTCCATCAAATTCTACAACTCGGTTTAATTAATTTTACATTTTCTTCCATGAAATAATTTTAATTTCCTCTATAATATCTAATTTATTCTCTCCCTCATATATATATTTAGGACTAATGACTTCAACTACAAAATCTTCAGTATTACATATTATTTCACAGTCTTTTTTTTCTCTTCCAATATTTTCATTCAATACTTAATTATTAGGTCTACTCTAAAGTTAATTCTTGAATCTACTCTAAAGCTAATTACCTTCATCAATGAATTCATCTACTTTTCATCTTGAAGAATTGCCTCAACTTTCAACTATTCTAACCTTATTCTAGTTATTGCCCATTAAATTAGAAGATTATTTCTATGATTTTCTCCTCACCCTTCAATCCCTATATGAATGAGTCAATTATTTTCTTGAGCTTTTGATCCTTCTTGTAAAATTGGCATCGCTGATCTATCATTATTAGCTTCATTCAAAAAATTATTGATTCATTCATCAATGACATCAAACCTTCTCTTCATTTTATGCAAATAATTATCTTCTTGTTTAGATACCAAAATTGGAGTACTTATATAAGTACCTTATCCTTAAGATAAAAGAGTAATCAATTCTTAGATGAAGGTCTTCATTTTATCCAAATACTCCTTTAATTATTTCTTGGTCTTCTTATATGTATCTATCTTACTAACCAATTTTTTCCCTCTTGAATCTAAGGAAGAAACTTCCTCTTCCCATGTATTTCCAAGATTGATCCTATAAATTTGATAATTTGCATAATTTATTTCTCTATCATCCTTCTACATTGTAAAAGTGGCGATTTCTACAACTCTATCACCAAATTCATCTATCCTTATTAAAGAAAATTTTATTTACTTATTATATCTACCTCTTTCTACTTTCATTAATGATGGCTTCAATATCTAAAGGTTTTACCATTTATTTCTATCTTTTATCTAAATTAAGCCTCAACTAAGTAGGAATAGAAGGTTGATCCTAAATAATTTGACCTAACTCTTTAGAGATTTCTTGTTGTTCTTCCTTCTACTCTTTTTACTATGCAATTTTTCTTCTTTCTCCTTAGCAATTACTTCATTATATTTGATTGTTTCTAACTCTACATTATCTCCTGTAGATATTTCTTCAACTAATTATTTCTCATGTTGCTTTAGTTATTCTTCTCCTAATGTTATTTGCACCTCTTCTCTCATAAGATCCTTTTCCATTTCACTATATGCAACTTCTAAAGTTGGTGGAGGTAGAGGAGTTTGTAGAATCTTTTGTCCCTTTAGAAGTTTCTCTTTAGCCTCTTTAGCTATTTTTTTTTTCATCTTTTTATGCCCTATTAACCTCCTTCTCAACTAATGGAGAGGATATCCTAGTAGGATATGATCTAGTAGGTGAAATATTTATATCAAAATAAGACCTATATCACTATTCTTATTATTCTTTTTATAAGTTTCTTATTTTGTTGTTTCTTGAAGAGTTGTGGGTTCAAGTTGCTCTTGAGAAGCTTGTGTTGCTTCTTCCTATTATGAGGTTGTTAGGTAAATAACTTGAAAACGAGTATATCCAAATTTTACTACCAATTATACATTTTTTGCATCATATTTCACCCTATATTTATTTAGATACTCAACTAATTACTTTAGATTTATATCCAAACTTCTTTTTTTTACCATCATTTGATCTTTTCTTTTCTTTCTTGTTCTTCATAGATTCTGAGGAATATTATTCTTTTCACTTCATTTTATTATCCTTATTTCCTTTATTATTCTCATAATATTCCATCTTTTTTTAGCTAATATATGCTAACATCTTCAATGGCTATACTTATTGTGATCACTAAGAGACTTTCCTTTACAACTAAGTCCACCATTGGAGTTAATTGGTTTTCTATTCCGTAGAGATCATACACTATATTTAAAACACTTTCACTATTAGAGAAATCTAAAGGAATTTCACCTCCAATATTGAATGCTCTCATTTGTTGAACTATCATTCTGTAGAATATTCTCTTTCTTATATCATGATAGTTTTAGCAAACAACCCAAAATTCTTCAACATTATGTTCATGATTGTGCCTAGACTTAAATATTCTTTCCATTTTCCCTTCAAGTTCATTTTTTTTATCATTTCAAACATCTTAAAATTCATAGATGGGAGATCTTTATTTGAAGCCTTGGCACCTATGAATTTAGTACAAGTGTAAAATCTAAGAGTGAAAGGAAATTGCACTCATGCTTTGTGTTTCTCTATAAACTTCTTATGAACTATTGTTATCTACATTATGGATTTTAGTTGCATAATATTATTAGTAAAAAATATGGGAAGGAGGTATGGATCCCCTGTAAATCCTAATATTCTTATATATGTGGTTTCAAGAACTAGATTAACCAATGTCCCCATATCGATATCAATTATTTTGCTTATGTAGAAAGTCCAACATCTTCATTCTTTGAAACAATTATGATTATAGGAAAGATGAAAGCATCATTAACTCTTCTATAATGTCAATGCTATTATTTAAATTCTAATTATGGATAGAATTCCCATACCTTTCTTTATCCATAAATCCCTCCTAACACTTTGTTTATGTTTAATCTAGATAAAATTTCTTGCCTTGCCAATAGATAAACTACATAAGAAGTTATTGTGAATTTTCTACTTGTATTGATTGAAATTAATTATTTATTAATGTTATCACTCACAAGTTGATCCCAATTAATGAACTATCATTCCTTAAGGATTATATTGATGTATTAGAATGTCCACAATTGGTAGATCCCAATGCTAGGCTTGCCTGTCAGTCTATTTAATAAAGTAATCATATCACCAATTTTTGGGTGGAAATATAATCTCATTAGATTGTTAGGAATCTTTGTGATGGATTTTTTTCCTTGAGTATCCAATTCCTATTCAAATGTATGATATTTTCTACTTCATTATTTTTATTTTCTTCCATAGATTTTGTTTTTTTTAAATTGACTAAAGTATGGAATGAGATATTGAATATGTATGAAATCACTCTAGGAGTTACATCTAGAATAGTATTACCATCTCTTATCTCTATCTATCTAGGTAGTAGGATCATAAACATGTGCATATGCTAAGATTAATTGTAGGCTCTATAAAACTAACAAGAATTTTACTTGTGTGTTAACATAGACCTTTCCAAGATCCTTTATCTGAGAGCAAATGAATCTATATAGGTTGTTTAATGAAATTCCCCGAGGTCTACATGGTCCAAATCAATATTTATCACTTCATGTAATAAAGATACAACATTTCATGATTTAGTTACACCTTATAATTTTCATTTCATTATTACAAGAATCTTCTCAAACTTATTAGTTATCCTACAAGTGATAAAATTTATAATAAATACATATAATCCATTAGAAATCATTAAATTATGAAACTTTAAGATTTTTATGCCATTTAATTTTTTTGGGCACTATGAGGATATATGGACCTAGAACCAATTTCAATATGCATCAAAAAGTCTGCTATTTTGATGAAGGCATAAATTATAATTTTTTTATTGGGAGTTAGATATATAGAGAAAATTGGAATCTATGGATCAAGAGAAAAGGTTCTTTACACCTCCAAAATTTGATAGTTATTAAAGTTTTCATTTTTAAGCTTATGTGGGGGTCATGTTTGTGGAAGAAATCTTGACTTTGGAACCAATCCCAAGTTTGGACAAAAAATTGATCTCTACTCTTTCAATTTTTTGATAAATAGTTTAACGTGGTTTAGAGTTTGGGTCATGGGATGGAGTTAGAACTTAGAATCTAAGGTTACAAATTTGAACTTAACTTTGAACTATGCAACATTTGTGAAATGTCTATGTTATATATGTGAACTTCAATTTTTAAACCAAAGTTAGAAATTTGCACCAAAGGTTCCTAGTTTAAACTCAAGTAAAAAGCCCATAACAATTGAATTTTTATATATTTTCTCTAGTGGAGTTGAGGACAAAATTGGAAATAGAACTTGGAAAGAGTTCCAAGTTCCTTTTTAAGTTTGAGTGATATGATGTTTAAATATTTTTCCTTTCATTTGCACACGCTTTGAGAAGTGGACAAGACTAAGGAGTCAAAACTTGAAATTCCAACTTCAAATTGATGTTCAAACCCCATGGTTTAAAAGGTTGACGAGTTTGTTTTAATGAGTTGCAAGGATTGAATGAAGGTTAGGATTCCAAGTTTAAACTTTGGTAGGATCTCTACCATATTACAAAATTTACTTCGTACATATCTCCCTATTGGTTTTAGAATGCAAGATGGATTAGGGTTTGAGAATGAAGTCCAGTGTGAAATACTTCTTTCAATCACCAAAAACCCAACCCAAGAATAGATTTAATAATAATTATATTAAACCATAGAACATAAAATTAAAAGAAAACTTGACCCAAAATGATTAATGGAAATGTAAGAACAAATGATAAACCCATAAATCTAAATAGAAATCAAAATAAAACTAAATAAAATTAACAATTGATTTAACAAGTACTAAATCCAACAAGAAATATATTAAATAGGCCTATAAAGAAGTATTTGGCAAGATGGAAATGTGCCAATAATGGAAAGCTCCATAGACCTCATGAACTTGCAAGCATGAATCTAACTGAAATATGCAATAAAAACAATAAAAAAACATTTATCATATAAATAACACTATCTCTTGGTCACTCTAAGCTAAAAATCACAAGTTTCAAATACAAGGTGGATAAATTGGTGATAAATTTGATATATAAACCCTATCTACTTCTCACACACTCACCATTAATGACCTATCTCACAAGGGAATTTGGGTTTTGGAAGGAACTAGAGACCTGGAACCAAGTATAAGAGTTCAAAGGTTCCTCTAACTTGGGAAATTCTAACAAGTAAGCAAAAAAAACATGAAATGTGAAAAAATATAAGGCTAGAAGTAGGAAGTGAGAGAAACTTGGAACTTGGAACTAGTTTCTGAAGTCCATAATTCCCTCAAAAGTCCAAACTTCTTATTTAATTACACAATCCGAGATGAACTAGTTCCAAGATTTGTGAAAGACCTAAAATCTTAAAAAGGTAAAAATAATACTAAGACAAAAGATCAAAAACTAAAAATTAACACATTCCAAAGGTATCAATAATGTTAAAATTAAATGAAAACTAAGAACAAGGGTTCCAAAAATGAAAGAATGAAAGAAAATAAAAGAGGGGGTCCCCAATTTTCCAATAAAAAAATACTGTGTATGTAAGGTATAACAAATGGTTAAACTGTATTGGAAAATGATCTTTATCATTTTAAAATAAATCTAGAATATTCAATTTGAATTCATTCAAAATAATGAAAAGAGATACAAACACTATTAAGAAAAAGGTCATCACAAAGCTCCAAGATGAATCTAAAATTTGTAAGTGTGTATGAATGATTTTTTTTTTGGAAAAGGCGTTTCTTAGTCAAAATGGGGTGAATTTCATCCAATCTGCATGCTTATGGTTATATTTTGAACATTTTGTGATGACTTAAGTATAGCTTTGCTATTAGCCAAGAATCCATAGCCCTAACAAAGTTACCTTTGGTTCCCTCTTAAAAAAAATCTATTTCCAATTGGGCATCCATAGGCCCTAGTAGAGATTACTTGAATAAACTAAACTTTGAGTTCTAGATTTTTCTCTTTTCTTATGTTTTCTTGAAGATATTGATTTTCTTTTAACATTACTCATATTAACTTTTCAATTCTCAAATAATGGGTTTGCAAACCATAATGGTCATCTAGAAATAAATGTAATGTTTTATATTTTCACTTGAAGTGAAACCACAATACTTAAAGTGAAATAACCCAAGAATTTCTTAAGCTTTGAAAAGTGTCTTAGATTTTCAACAATGTCTTGAGAGACATTATATTTGACTAAGTATTAATAGATGTCAACATCCTAAATTTTAAAATTAATGAAAATAAATCAATGGCCATGAACAATTGATTAGTCAAAGACCTAAAAATACCAATGAAAAACTCTCAACAAATCATCATTTTTTAATAACTCATATACATAACTCAATATTTTATGTATTCAAGGGATAGACTCTAAGGATGAACAAAAGAAAAAATAATAGAATCAATAAAATAACATAAGAAATAAAATAATGATATGGGCAATTCAACTTGTGATAAAAACATAATAAGAAAAGATGCATGGAGTAGAGTTCAAAGAGGTGCACAAAGTAGAATGCAAAGAGGTGTGTAGAGAAAAGCATGAAAGCAAGGATAAGGTGAATAATATTGATCTTGATGGTCTTCATATTGATGTATCAAAATTCATTTTGGAGACACTGTTGGACTTGAGAAGACTTCCTTCATTGAAAGGTTTCTAGGAACCAAGATGTGTAGGCGCACGATTGGAGATTGGGTAGAGGAGCATTGACCTTTGGACTAAGTACTGAATTTTCTCCCTAAGGGATTCTTTTTCATTGATTTTGAATTAGAGGAACAAAGAGATATCATATTGAAGTAGGGAGTCTAGATATAGAATGACTCTTTCATATATCTTCTAAAATGGGTTTTAATTTCAACCCACTACTCATTAATCCATCCAAGGGTTCAATATGGCTCAAATTATATAACATGTACCTTATGAATATTAGTTAGTCAATGTCTGTCAAAGATCAGAGAGTCAATTGGGAAGATATTAGTAGTAGATTTAAAAAAAGGTAAAACCCTTATTTTTCTCAAATCTAAGTAATAACAATTAAATAGATTCCAATTTACCAATCAAACTTATTTCTAGATGGGCTGCTAGATCCAAGAATTCAAAATAGAGGCTCCCAAATTTTCTTGCTTAAAATGAAAAAAAGAGGAACCACTTTGAAGATGATTGTCACTGATTTCCTTCCAAACCTCAATGATAGTGGAGACAAAAGAAAAACAATGATCACAAAGATGGAAAAAAGTCAAATTACTTAAACGAATACTCCCTCATTCCTTCCTTGCCACAACAAGCAATGGATCTCCCTAGGATGAAGAAAGAACCAAGTAAAGATAGAGAAGAAAGTGAACCAAACATCATTAAGATTGAGACTGAGGTGAATGATCAATAGTTAAATGAGAAAGGATTTGATTATGATGAAATTGGAATTGTGGATCTAAAATGTATTAGTTAATTGGTGTCCAAAGCCCTAAATTTTGGTTTCAAGGTTGGAAAAAGGAGAGAATAAAAAAATAAAAATAAAAAACGAGAAGAAGTTGTGTTAGAGAAGGGTTTGTCTAATATCAAAAAGTATATGTTGAGGTCTAAGGGAGGAATCCCCTCCCTTAGCAGTCAATTAAAATTACTACTTGAAATGTTAGGGGCTTAAATTCTCCTAGCAAATGACATTGACCAAGCACCGTCTTGAATACATGTTGATTGATGTGGTCCTTTTGCAAGAAACAAAATTATGCTCCATGGAAATTGAACTCTTTCTTAAGCATTGCAAGGTGCAGAATGGAGTATTTTTTGAAGCTGTTGGATCGGCTGATGGTTTGGGCATCCTATGGAATCCTAACAAAGTGTCAATTTGTCACTATGCTCTTTAACCTAATTGGATATTGTGTGAGGTGCACAATTTAAATTTGGATTTCTCCTTGTACCTATTTAATATTTATGGTCTGAAATTATGGGGCATCATGTCCATTCAAATTATGAAACATAAGGCTGAAAAAATAATTATGGGTGGTGAATTTAATGCTATTCTTATCTTGGAAGACAAAATCAAGGGAATATTATCTAAATATTCCACTCTCAAGTATTTTAGGAGCTTCGTAGCATTTATGGGGCTAGGAGATATCACTCCCAACAATGGAAGATACACCTCGAAAAACCATCAAGAGGGTTTCTCAAACATTGTAGAAAGGTTGGAAAGGTTTCTATATTCCCTGAATTGGTTGAGTACATCTATCTCATTGGAAACTAGAATCTTCCCAATTTCATGCTCTGACCATTATCCTTTGGAGTTACATATCATAAATGATTTTCTCCCAACAAAATTCTATTTCAAATTTGATGTATGTGGTTAAGAAGAAACGATCTTGTTGACCAAATCAGAAAATGGTGACATGAGGCTTCATTAAATTCTAGCACTAAGAGTTTCAAGTTCATGGCCAAGATTCAATACTTGAAAGGAAGCTATGAGAGTGGAACAAATCATCATTTAAGAATGTTTTTGAAGATAAGGTGTGAATTGAGAAATAAATTTATAATCCCAATGAAAGATTTATATGCAATGGGATGTATCAAAACTATTTTCTCAAAGAAAAAGAACTTTTTATGACACATGTTGAAGTATTAGCAAGAGAGGAGGAATATTGAAATGCCAAAGAAAGGGAATCACGGTTAATGTCGGGAGATAAAAATACAATTTTTTCATAATTTGGTGAAATACTGCAAATACAAAAAACATAATTGATTTGATCAAGAACTCAAATGGAGTGGTTGTCTCAACTAAGGTTAAGATTGAAACTGTAGAGGTGGAATTTTTTCTAGGGTTGTTCACTTCTCATGATGCTAGAAATGATTATAAAATGGATGAGATTCTAAATTGCATTACCTTGTTGATTAGAGATGTGTATAAAAGAGTATTAATTGCTCCTCTCATTTAAGAAGAGATTACTAAAGCTGCATTTCAACTACACCTAGACAAGCCTAAGGGCCAGACAGGTTTCCGAAATTGTTCTATCAGAAGTGTTGAAATTTACTAGGAAAGGAAGTGTGGGAAATTGCAGAAGACTTCAGAGTCAAGAAAAATTGTGAAATTTAAATAACATGATTGTGGCTCTTATTCCCAAATCAATTGAGTGCTCTTCATTTTTTGACTATTGGCCTATCTCCCTATGCAATACAATTTACAATATAATTGCAAAACTGTTGGAAAATAGGATGAAAAGAGTGAGAAATCTTAGACGGTATAATTCCAAAAAAAAAATATATGTTTGATAGAAGACTCAAAGTAGATGTGCATGATGATTAAATTAGATGTGAGCAAATCCTATGATCATGTTCTATGGAGATTCATGATGAAGGTTTTGGAGAAATTTAAGTTGTGCAATCAATGACACTGATGGATTTTCTAATGCATCTCAACTCTATGCTTGTCCATTTTCATTAATGTGATGATGTGTGGATTTTTAAAAAATTCTTGTGGAATCCATCAGAGATATCTTCTCTCCCCATTTCTCTTTGTGATGGTTGAGGCTCTTAGTTGTTTGATCCACCATAGTTGGTCCAATGGGCTTTGGTATGGAGTGCTAGTATTTAGAAACATAGACCCGATTACACATATACAATTTGTCAATGACTCGATGCTCTTCAACCAATCCAATAGGAGGGAGGAAGAAACAATCAAGAAAATGTTGGATTTGTAAGTTTCCACATTAGGCCAATCAATAAATAAATATATTTATAAAAAGTCTTATTCTTTAATACCAAGAGGGTTGGGCAAAAAAGGATAGAGGACTACTTGGGATTTAATATTGACTCTATTCTAACCAAATATCTTGGAGCCCCAATATTTAAGGTGTTGTAAAAATTTCTATGTGGAAGGAGGTAATGGATAAGTGTGACTCAAAGGCTATTGCATGGCATGGCCATTGGGTCACTCTTATGGGTCAAATTAGAATGATTAAGGTATTGGCCACTATTTTCATATATATGATGTCCTATCTGAAGATGACATAAAAGGCTACTTCCAAGTTGGATGGAATGATAAAAGGATTCATGTGGGATGGTTCCAATGAGGTGCAAAAAGTACCATTGGTCCAGTGGGATATTACACAAAAGAATACTTTGAACAGTGGTGTAGGGATAAAAAAATATATCAATACAAAATAAAGCCCTCGAAGCTAAACTGGTATGGAAGCTATATTCATCACTAAATAAATTATGGTGTAGTCTTTCAAAGAAAACATTTAGACAATGAGGAACCAAGTAATATTTTAGCAATAGAAAATTCCACCATGGGCTCCCATGATGTTTGGAGGCTCCTAAGGGATTTCCCCTCAGTAATAAGAAAACAATCAACTTAGATGATCAATGATGGAAAAAACGTTGAATTTTGGTGTGATTCTTGTAATGACCATCAGCCACTTATCGATACCCCTATTCTTAGGGAGTGTCATGAGAGGATGAGGCAAGTCTTGGTACTAAAGTGGTAGATTATATAAAACATGAGGAAAACATTCACAAGTGGTTATATTTTATGAATCTCCCCATTTGCGACGTGGTCAAGGTTGAGCTTGTGATGGAATTAGATAAGCATGGAATCATAATCAATTCTAAGGAGGATGAAATTTTATATTGTGGTTCCAAGTCTAATAATTACTCTACAAATATTGGCTATCAAATCCAACAAAAATTAGATGCTTGCTCAAGCATACTATGCTAATTTGTACTACCAAAAGCTGACATGTTTTCATGGATGGCTCTATATAAGAAAATATTGTTAGGTGATAGACATCACATTGTCGACATCTTTGGTCCAAATTGGTGCTCACTTTGTAAAATGAATGAAAAATAACCAACTACCTTCTAATCAATTGTCCATTTTTGTGCTCCAAATGATACTCGATTAGCATGAATTGTGACAAGTTGACATATTGGGGTTCTTGAACAGGTGGCCTCAATTGCATCAAAATTACCAATGAGTTGGACTTTAGATTTCTTCCCCTTCATTGACATTGTGGAAGCTTTGGAAGTAGTGGAATAGGAGGATCTTCAATAATATTGAATTCTCAAGAAAACAAATCATTCAGAAAATAGGAACAAGAATCTTTGAAGTTTTAAAATCAAGAACTAATGGAGGAAGAAATGCTACATTCACCAATTAGGATGATTTGGTGATGAAACACTAGAAAGGATTAGAACTTCCCACATCATATGTTCTGGTTGAGGTAACTAGAAGATAGTTTGCAAAATGGATCTCTCCCCAAGCAAAAAACATAAACTAATTTTTTATAGTGCCTCCAAAGGTAACCCAAGGCCTCAAGCATTGGATACATAACTAGGGACTATTCTAGTTGATTAATATGGGTTCTTTCCAAAAATTTAGGGATCTCCACTAACAATGAAGCTAAGATGGAGGTGTTGGCTTAAGGTTTATGGCTATTCCAAGCGAAAGGGATAAAAGCTATAGATATTGAACGAAACTCTCTAATTTGTAGCAATACGATCAAGAAAAAGGAAATAGCGAGTTGGCGATTACAATCTTGGGTCGACAAGGTTTGGTCTTTCTAGTCTTGTGGCATGATGAGTACTCCATTACACATGTTTATAGGGAGGCTAATGAAGTGGCTGATTTTTTGGCCAACACCGAGGTAATCCTTGTTGATCCCATCATGATTTTTAAGAGTCTGAAGCACTAGGATTGTCTTGCCTTGATTATAATGGAGGATGGTTCTTGAATGTTTTTCGATGATATTATAAATATGGAACACCCCTATTTAAGGGTTCATAAAAGTTTAAATTATTAACTTTTTATTATTATACTTTATGGGAGTGGACCCCATGTGCACATCTTACTTATTAAAAAAAATAAGAAATAAAATAAATCAAACACAAAAATTTAAAAGGTAACACACAAAAAATCCTAAAACTACAAAAGAAAAAATCAAAGAACCTTATCTAACTATGTTACAAGAGTGTGACTATCACAATTTTAAGAATTGAAGTATTTATTTGAGATATTATCTATTGATAAGAAATGAGAAAGGTTCTCTAATAATAAAAAAACTAATCCTAAAATTATTTCCCCACAAAATCTCAAAAATTTGATATGGTCTATCTACCCATAAGGAAATTTTAAATTGGGTATTTCCAATTTATAGGATTTATTTCTAATAGATTATTTCTAACTTCAAACAAATTGTTACTAGTTGATTCAATAACTCCATTACCTTGAGGTTAGTAGTTGGATGAAATAATTAAAATCACATTGTGTTCACATTCCCATTACACAAAATAAAAAATTGGAGCCATTATCACATTCCAAATAAAAACACATTTCAAACCTCAAAATGATGTAGTCCTCTAGGAATTTGATGACTACCTCCATGGTGTAGTTTTTGCATGCTTGGGCTCTAGTCTAGTGAGCACATTAATCCATATTTGTTAAAATGAATTTATTATTCTTGTAGAATAAATCTAAGGCCCATTGGGGAAATGGTCTTACCTCATAAATAGGTTCTAGTGGCATGACAATATTCCTTTCTCTTGAGATAGTTGCTTGAAAAATATGACAATTTTTGACATATTGATGAACACCATGAAAAATGTGTGGACAGTAGTGTTGATAGTCAAAATAGCACAACAACATTAAACAGAATATCTCTATCCTATTTCTCCTGAAAAAGAAAGACAACATAAAGTAATCTAACTCCCAAGGTCCTGGTAGTTGGTTCTCAACTGTGTTGATGTTACTCAATGGCCAATGCAACTGTAATATTCAAGGGGCCTGCTGGTTATTTAAGTCTTTTTGATTGTTGTAAGATTGAACTCCTATATAAACCTATTCTAACTAGGGGGGTATAAAAAAGGGAAAAGGATAGATCAGGGACATAGAAAGAAAAGAATGTTGATTCATTCAACTAATTAGATCTGTTACCTTCCAAAGAATTCCTAAACTAGAACTGCAAAAATAAATCAACCTGTAATCAATACACAACCATTCATTCACAGTGCAAATATTAATAACAAATTTCAAATCATCATTCAAACAAAAGAAAAGATAGAACTTCATTCCTTGAAAGCTTTCCAAATCAAAATGATTAATAAGCAAACATCATTCCAGAGCATAACTTAAAGCAGGTTTAAGTCTAGATGCTTCTACTATCAATGAAACAAATAAGCAATATTTACAAATTTAGCAAGATCACTAGTGTACAAAAACCTATGTCTTCAAATTACCTCCATCTAAACTAAGAAAATCAGAAAAATGCATTACCTATCCTACTGTAAAACTCTAATCAACTAAGCTGTAAAACTTCTAAGTAATTTTCCTAAGTGTCTAACCCTTACAAAGTGAGCAGATTTTACATTTAATAGCTCACTAATTACATAATTTCCTCTAGAACTCAAACATCAAAAGCTGTAGTTTTTGTGTCTGCAATTAAATCAGAAAGATAACTTTTTTGTTTCAGCACTTAGTTTGGCTTCAACTAATTTCAGTTTGACCTTAATTAGTTTCAGTTGAAACTCCATCCTCCAGTTTAGCTCATGTTGACTTTCAGTTCACAATTACAATTCCTGATTTGACTTAAAGTTCCCCTTTTACATTACATAAATCTGTATCATTCTCCAAAAATTACTCTAGATGGAACCACCAAGCTTTTAGTTCACTGTCAATTTCACACTCTCTTCAAAAAAATATCCCTTTTTTGCACGTGAGTTTGCAAGATCATCTTCATATCTTGAAATCCAATATCCTCTAAAGGCACCTATAAAATAATCAAATGCATTAATTAACTTATAAAATTAATCAATTAATAATCAACTTTTGATATTAATTAATTAATCTAATGTATTTAAATGTGAATACACTTAATATTTTTGTAATTGAAACAAAATTAAACCCCCCCTTCTCAGCAAATAAAACACATTAAAATGATATTTGGTGAGGATTTAAAATCACATTCCTGCCTGACCCTTGATCTCAAGGATACATTATGCAATCTTCAAATTCAATCTTTGAATGCATTTTCTGCTCTTTCTGAATCTCTACCGGCATGTTTGCATGCTTTCACATTCTTGCAAACTACAGACCTGTTGTTGCATTTGTTTGAAAAGTTTCTCAGACCTTTTGGAAGGGATCTATTCTTTACTTGTACCTCCTTTACGTGCATGCTACTGCCACAGATCCATTTTGCGCATTACCTGTTTGAAACATTTAATCAACATTTCACTTTTATGTGAAACAATCCGTTAAACAGTTTAGGTCACCCTTCATTTCCAATGAGACTTCACCTCTTTTAGGCATGTTGTCAAACAATTCATTAGCCTTGTCACAATTAAAAGATTCTATGCATTTTATGTTTTGATGAATGCTCATACCATGTATTTTAATCTTGCAAAATCTACAGCCTTCTCTCATTCTATGCACACACCTGAGCATTTCCTTAAGTCGTTTCATCAAACAATTGGTGTGTCTGTGTATGCTTGCACTTGCATTTCATGAGAAGGCATCTCCATTTTATGCGTAATTTGCAGCCTTGTGTTCTAGGAGATGACGTCTCTGTGAGGCATTCTGTTTAACAATTCACATGCATCTGTCTGTGTTTAATATCTCACCATTTTTTCCCTGGTCGTGGCCAGAGAGGATGTCGGCAGAGGTTGGGGAATTTGGCCTTTACACTGGCCGATTGCATTTGCTTGAAAGTTTTTAAAGCCTTTGAACAGATCTATTTTGTGTAGAATATGCAATCACTACATTCGATGAGATTACATTTCCGAGAGGCGTTTTGTCAAACAGTTTACGTGCATTGTCTCAGCTTCCACACTTTGCATTTTATTGCACCAGGGCGCACAAGACATTCGGTCAAACAGCTCGTTCCTTAACAACGCTTTTCACATTCCTTTTGCCGCTCATCACTAACCATCTCCTTGAGGGGCATTCCAGAGACCAAGTGTCACTGAGGGATTTTGTTTAACAGTTTGCAAACGTTGTCTTTGTGCTTTTCATTTTTTTTAAGTCTTCTAGAACCTTTGCCATAGCCGCGAAGATGTTGTCGAAGGGTTTGGAATTCATCTTTACACTTGTCGATTGCTACTGTTTGAGATTTCTTTGAGGTCGTGCTTAAAATAGATCATCCTCCTCTATGCGTCCACCATTTCCACACATATCCACTGAGGTAATAACAACTACAAATTACATTTGCTTTAAAATTTCTCGAAGACCTTTTCAAACATTTAGCTTGGTGTATACCCAGCAATGGCGGCATTCCAAGAGAACAATTATTTGCAACCTCCATCTTGTGCAGATACTGCAACATTGCATTTCAATAGGTGACATCTCGGTGGGGAGAGGACTATTAGACAGCCTGCACGCCCTTCCACTCCATTTGATTCTTGTGCTTTTACCTTTTGCAGGCATTATCATCAAACATTTTGCTTGATGAGCTTCAATAGATCCATTCTGTGAATATCCCACGATCTTGGCATTTGATGAGATGACATTTTTTTAGAGGCATTTAGTCAAATAGTTCACTACCCTACTGCATCCCTTTGTGCATATTTTGCAATCACTCCATTCCATGGGTGAAATCTCTTTGAGGCTTTTGTCAAACGGTTTACACCATTGTACATAGATCGCAATCATTGGCGCTTCCACGAGACTACATTCCTCAGAGGCATCTTTCTAACAGTTCGTTATCTTGTCTATGCTTCCCCATTTTGTATGCATGTTTTACAATCAATGCGATGACAGCTCTTTGAGGCGTGCGACCAAATAGTTCACTTGCCTTTGTGTATGTTCCCACATTTTGCATGCAGGTTTACTGTGGCGGTTTCACCATTTTATGCAAGCGGTTCACTTGCCTTCTCCATGTGTCCGCTCATATGATGTATGTGCTTTCACATTTCTTCACTGGCGGGATCAGAGTCGGGTCCAAGCCTGAACCAAAGCGCTTTCATTTTATCCCCGTTTAGTTCGCGGTCCGAGTCCAAAAAAAAAGAAAGTCCTTTAAACAATGGTGGGGTCGGGACTGTGGCTGAGCGGGATCAAAACTGAAGTCGGACGAGGGCAGAACCATTTCTATCCCAAAACATTTATTTTTCGTGCCTGGATCAAAATTCGTTCCGGTTTCGCCGAGGATGCCGGGGCGGGACAGAACCGCGTTTGGTCCCAAAAATTTTTAAAATCCTTTTTTCAAAGTTCTGTTTGGTCCGGGTCCGAGTTCGGCAAAACCTTTTTTTTTATTATTTTTTTTTATGATTTTTTAATCTTTTCTCTTTTTCTTTTTTTGTTATTTTAAAATTATTATGATTTTAAGATTTTCCAGAATTCTTTAAAATTCTCTAAATCTTTTAAAATTAAAAATTTAATTTATTCCTTTTTATTTTTTTATTTTCTCTTTTTACTTTTATATTTTTTAATTTTCTATTTCAAAACTAAATCTTTTTAAATTAAAAATAAAAATTATCAATTTACTACTATTCACTTATTCTTTTAAATTCAAACTTTAAAATAAATTTTATTAAATCTTTTAATTTTAAAATTAAAAAGATTTATTTATTTATTTATTTATTTAATTTCTTATTTTAATCTTTTAGAAATAAAAATGTGTTTATTATTTATTATTATTATTATTATTATTAATTTTAAAACTTTTAATTTTAAATCTTTCAAAATTTAGAAAAGAAAAAAAGATTTATTTTAAAAGTTTTATTTATTTATTTTCATATTTTACAATTTTTTTGTATTTTGGCATTACAATTTTTTGGTATTTTCAAATTTCAAGGGGAAAACAAAAAAAAGAACAAAGATAATCATCAAGACCTGAAACGAATGAAGCAAAACAAGGACAAACGACACGACGACAACCTACGACAACCAACAACACCAAAAATGAAAATGAAGACGAACGAAACAACCAAAACAAACGAACAACACAACAACGAAAAATGAGACGGAGCAAAAACAAATTGGGGAACAAGACGAGGACAAGATGGGATGAGAACCCGAACGACACCTGAATGAAGTGGGGAACCGAGATTGGAATGGAACCAAGAACATGAACCTTGGAAAAGTTTTTGTTTTCGGTTCCGATCCGATATTTGAATCCGACAAAGACAAAAAAAAATGAAAAGAGAAAAAAGAAAAGAAAAGGGGGTCCCCAACTTTTCCACGCAAAATTTGGGGCGTGTATGCAAGGCATAACAGGTAGTAGCCTTCTTAGAAAATCTAATGTATTGTAGCATTACCAAAACCATGCCCTATGCCATATTTATTGTGAGATTTTGATAAAAATCTTTGTACTTCAAATCAATTCAAAAATCTTGAAAGAAAAATTATTCATAATTCTTCATGTATAGTACTCTAGACTTTAACTAGCACTTTTCAACCTCAATGTTCTTCATTTTGTTGGATTAAATTTATTGAACACCTATTATTTAAAAGATGGTAAATAATAATTTGATACCATTCATTATTAATGATAGCATTTATTGTAAAATACTAACAACTAATCTATGCATCTAAATCAACCATGGTTTGAGAAATCCCTTCACCTCTAATCAATTTCATAAAATATATTTCTAAATCAAACTATTGCAAAAAAACCCATCCATTTTTATCTTCTCTCTCCAAGCTCATTTTGCATCAATAATGATTTGATTTTTTATCTAGAACAATATAAAAAAACTGCTACTAAAAAATATAGTATCTAAATTTCTTCATCGCCGTCACTAATGCAAACACATATTTTTTACAAAATGATATCTAAATTTTGTGTTCTTGAATGGGTATCTCATGAATGTGATTGGTCTCTTATCTTTAATTGCATAAGAATGTTCAGATGTAAAGGTATAGCTATAGAACGGTTGCATCTAATCAAGAATAATCAATACAAATGCTTTAGTGATAGTCTTCTTAATATAAGAAAATAATTACTTAACTTTAGTAATCCATTTGAATTTGACATCCTTCTTTAGTGTATCATTTAATGGTTTAAACATTTTGATAAAATCAAAAAATGACTTTCTTATAAAAAAAATTGTCAAAAATGATTTGACTTCCTTTTTACTTTCAATTATAAGTAATTTAATAATTACTTCAACTCTCTCAAGATCAATATATATATCTTTTGTAGATATGATGTATCCCAACAAATTTTCTATAGTAACTGCAAATATTGTTGATTTGAATAAAGCCTTGTATCTAACTAATTCTTAGTAGGGGACTTATTCACATGTTAAGTTTACTTAGATCCTAGGAATCTTTTTAGAAGACTTAGTTGTCATGTCTAGATTAAGTATATTATCCTAGGTAGTTATGATAAGTTGTCTCATGTTATAGATTAAGACGCATGTCATGATCTTATCTAATCCTATCTCTCACTTTGCCTTTATAAGCAAGGATTCTCTTGCATATTTCACATCTTGTAAATATTTTATCATGTTGTATTCTTATTTGGTGGAATAACATCTTTTGTTGTTGCTTCTCTATTTTGTGTGTGGGGGTTATTTGGTGTTGCAAAATTGAAGATCATAGTTATTCACTTCAACATGGTTTCAAAGCTTTGAATATAACAATCCACTTCCTTTTTCTTAGAGAGTTTATACCATCAAGTTTTCTATTGTGATTTGAGTTTCTTTCATAATATTGTGAATTTGCATATGCTCTTCTCTCGCATTTTAATACAATCTGGAGAATTAGAAAGGATTTGCAAAGATTTGTTGATCTTATATTGCATGCATTCTTTTTGGTTAGATTTGGTGATTGTAGCTCTTTGACTATAGTGGCAGTATTTTTGGTTGTTTGTTGCATCCAAGAGGCTTAAGAAAGTCATATTTTGTTTTTGTTTCTCTCAATTAGGCCACCATTTGACATAGGAGTGAACAAGGGTTTGAAGCTCATATTTGGAAAACAACTTTTCTCAGGAGAATTTTTGGCCCAAATAGACCTTTCCATTGCATTCAAAAGGCTGAGGATATGAATTTTGCCATAAAATTTACCTATATTTGGATTTGGGAGTCCAGGAAGCAAAAAAAAATGGTAAAGAGGTTGTATGGCCCCATGTGCAATCGCACAATATGACGATCAATTATTATTTTTTTAAATAATAATTAAAAAGTACTTTTTATAAGTGCTTAGCACTTTATTGTTTAGTGCCTAAGAACTTATTGCAATGCTTATCACTACAAGCATAGCCTGTAGTTGAGGCTACAAACCGCATAACGACCTTTAAAACACCAAGTGGACAATTTAAAAACTGCAATCAATGGTAACAACTATTAGTGTAAATAGAGTCTTTATCTATTTAATTAACTAATCACCTATCTAAGATTGACTTATTCACGCCTAGCTTAAGTTTACTTAGGCTTCTTTTTATTTTTGTCTCACTTCATAGCATTGAAACATGTGTCCTCATGACTTGAGACACCTATTGACACTTTCTCACCCACTTGTCAAGTGAGCTCACAAGTGTCCCACCTATAGAGGGGTAGTCAGTAGTTTAGTCCTACCTCCTCATCTTTGCCTATATATGAAAGGCTTGATCATTGTATCATACACTCCTCATTTTATATTGATAGACATACTATTGTGCAAATTTTGTTTCACTTGTGGAAGTTGTTTCATGCTCTTGTATCTTGGCATTCTCCAACATGGTATCAGAGTCATGAGAACATGCTCCTTCTCACATTAAAGTGATTCCAACACAAAGCCCTATCAATAGAGCCTCATAGATCCAAATGGACAATACGATCACGTTTAGAAGGCTTAGAAAACGAAAAAATACCTTTTGCTTTATCAATTTCCATAATTTTGTTTTTTGTTTTTTTTGCCATTTTTTTGACCTCTATACTTATTTTTCAAAAAAGTTGAAAAAAAAATCGATAATTTTTTTTAGAAGAGGGAAATTCGGCCTTTTGCCAATCTTATCGTTAAAGTAGATATTTGCAATAATTTAAAGGTATATTGATCAGTTGCAGATCTTGGTGGAAATTTTGGCCATTTTGGTCTATTTGCAAGAGATTTCGTGGCTATTTTAGCCTTGTCGCAAGTTTAATTCTCCTGACTGGTTCATGGATTTTTGGAGTAAATATCTGTTGTTTGAAGGTTTCATTCATTCTCAGTGCCCTCCATTTAACTTGGCCTCCATCAAGCTTGGCGACTTCACTACATTTCAAGCACTGTCAAGGCTTTGCCATGCCCCATACGCTGGCATCCCTGCATACTCCTCGATGGCCATAGTGCGCATCTTGCAACATTTTCCTTGGGCTCTAAAGAGAGTCAGAATCACAAGGCTCACGATTTCTCCACTATTTGGTCGCCTTCTAAATATCACGCGCCCTCTTCTCCACGTTTTTGATCAGTGGTTAACACATTTTTTGCCACTTAAATCGGTCAAAAACACCTAAAGCTCCACGCTAACTCCAACAAGAAATTCCATGTGACACAATAGGTGGATATGATCAACATCCAAGTTTTTTGGTGTGGCATGTAAAGTCTCAATTTCAGCAAGCTTTTGACTCAGTCTTCTCCCCCAATTGCATGATCATTAGCATAGTTATTGTCAATATTCACATTCATTGCTAAACATCAAGACATTTTTTATTTGTTGTTGTTTAATTGTAAATTTTAACCTCTAAAATAAATATTGTAAGAAAATTTCAATGGGGCATAACTTTCACCACTCATATCAAAGATTTGCAAACTTTTTTTTAATTTCTATCAGAATTTCACAAGGAATCTCATTTGGCATGTAAAAATAAGATCTAGGTTGCCCTTTTTTCTTAAAATTATAAAAAATTGTGTGAGTTATAAACGAAAGATTTTGGCATATGATCTTCATAACTTGTAAAATTTTCTTACATATTGTTCTAGGAGGGCTGCAATCAACACTAATCTTTCTTGGGGGGCTCTCTACATAAAAGGGGGAAATCTAGTTGTTTTTGTTTTTCAGCTTGTTGGTTCATGTGATCAAGTCTCCCACATTCAATCCCTTCCATTTGAGTATTCTTCATAATCCTTCTAATAAATGTAAAATTAAATGTAGATATCGTGGAAAGAAAAGACATAAGAATGTTTGTTGCATCAAATTGATGAAATGGAGAAAATTATTCTTAGCCATGGTATTCCCTTACCTAAACCTCTAGTTCCAGCACATGCAGAAACATCATTCAATCTCACTCAGACATCTTATGCGATATCATCATTTGGGGATGAACAATGTAGTCCAATGACTTGCATTGATATCTAATCACCCATATCACATGTTGCTACATCTAAATCACTTGCTGACTCATCCACGAGTTCCACAGATTCTTTGCATTAAGAATTTGCTTTCATCATTCCAGATCCACCACATAGGCCATGCATATCTACCAGAGATCATATGTTTATTTGTAGAATGTTGGCTCGTAGATATGGATGGCATCATTGAGGACATTCATCTTCTATTTGGTGACAACTTTGATGAAGTTGCATCACCATTGCCATCTTTGGATATTTCTCTTGCCTCGCCTACATCGGATTCTATCGTGACAAATTATGGAGACATTCATGAGTTGACCTATCCAACTCAATTATCATCATTTGCAGTAGTATCAAATTCACATTAGTCCAATTATCACCATACAGTCATGGTCACTATTCCAAAATCACCTATGGTACTCGATCCATCACATCAGCATCCATCACACATTAGTATTGGCTTGGAGATCTTTGAACATCATTCAAAGCAATCATTGGCATCATTTCAGTCTTTGAATCATGTGCATAATTCAGAGACATTCATTTTACTTCCTATATATTCTTATCTAGAATGGGAAGTAATCCTACATGTATTCGTGGTGTTGTTTCTTCCTAAGGGGAGAAATTTTGTTCAACGTTCGTGGATCATCTTTAACATCCATTGTTAAGCATCTACCAACACTACAAGCATCATTTTGAGGGGAGGTTGCATGGTTTCTCTTCTACTGTCAATTTTGGGAGGAAGTATTAGAGTCTTTATCTACCTAGTTAGCTAATTATCACCTATCTAGGATTGACCTATTAACACCTAACTTAAGTTTACTTAGGCTTATTTTATTTTTGTCTCACTTCATAACATTGAGACATGTGTCCTCATGATTTGAGACACCTATTGCCACTTGCTCACCCACTTCTCAAGTGAGTTCACAAGTGTCCCACCTATAGAGGGGTACTCAATAGTTCAGTGCTACCTTCCTACCTCCTCATCCTTGTCTATATATGCAAGGCTTGATCATTGTATCGTACACTCTTTATTTTATATTGATATACATACTATTATGCTTATTTTGTTTCACTTGTAGAAGTTGTTTCATGCTCTCGTATCTTGGCATTCTCCAACAACAACCACTCACCACTAGCAATCTTACAAATCACGACTTGTACATGTTGGAGTAAATAAGTCATTATCTAATAATTAATTAATCATCAATTAATTATTAGAGGCGTTTTTACTTTAGTTCACTTAAGCTAAACTTGGGAGTTGCATCTTAATCTTTAGTTTGATTCTTATTATTAGATTGGACTAAATTTAGGACAAGTTGTCTCATTGCATGAGATTAAAACACTTGTCACTATCTTGTTAATCCGCATGTAGGGTTTTCTTATGCATTTCTTATATAACCATGCACATTCATTTGTAATATCTATCCAGGTAACATGGTTTGATCTAGGTTATTATGTATCAATACAATTCTCAGGTTGTTGAGCACAATCTCTTTATTGATCTTCTCTATTGTGATAGGTAATTGCATGTAGGTGTTTCATGGGAGCTGTGGATTGAATCGGTCAATTTCAACATGGTATTAGAGCCCAGATCTATAACCCCCTATTCAATTTTAGGAGGGATCTAACCTTGAGATTTTTTCTAGTGCGTCCTGGAGCAAAACAGACCTCACCATCTCATCTAGAGCAGCCAAAAACCTTAAGATAGCCTATTGTTTTGCTCAAATCCGATTAGTTGCAACGAAAGGAAAAAAATTAGGGGCACAAGATCCAAGGTGAATTTCGTACAATCTGTACAATTGTCATACAGATCTGTACCCTTGCAATAAATTTTCTGACAAGGTACAGGGTTTGCAATTTTTTATGGTTTTTCTAATATTTTCTAGGTTTTTTTTTTTTTAATAAAATTTAAAAAATTGTTAAAAAGCAACAAAAGCTTTCAAAAAATCATTTTCAAAAAAAAAAAAGTATTGTTTTGAAAATAAAAACAATCAAAAAATGAAGGAAAGGGCCCGTGTGCAAGGTCATACCCTACATCGCAAGGCCGTGGGGTCCACCTTCAAAAAAAAAAGTGGCCACCATTTTTTCGCTGCCCGACGACCAACACACAAGCCAGCTACAAAACAAACCGGCTCCCCTCATAAATTCAGTAGCTACAAATTCAACGGGCCCTTCAAAAAATCAATGTCCCAGCAAGAATCCCAGTGAGGAATATTCTGGGACTGGCAAAGCATATTCTGACGATAAATTTTCAAGCCACATGTACGTTTTTTGGTGACTGAATTTTTTTACTAGAAGGGCACTTTTTTCTGTGACGTCCATATGGTCATCAAATTTAATGTAGTGAAGTGTTGACATCAGTGTAACATCATCATACGACCGACCACTCAAGCCCCCCTCCTAGGTCCTATTTGCCCTAAAGAAGCTATTTTTTTCTTTTTGGCATAACTTGGGCATATAGAGTTGAAATCAGGCATGGGGGTTGGTGACGGGGGTTTCAGAGGGGTCTGAGTCAGCTCTAAAAGGGAGCTTTCTGGGAGAGGATGTCATTTTTATGAGAATCTTTGGCCTTGCCAAGTGGTGAGGCATGTAGGGTATGACGTTTACGGTAAAATCATGCATATCGGCTTGGTGGCAATCGAACTTCATTTCGAGGTGATGTCTTGGTTAAAGCCTGATTATGGAGGACGAAAATCTCATGCCAAGATAGATTGTCTTGCATCGCCATTATTCCTCGCTTGTGTGTCTTGGATTTGGCATGTTGATCGTGGGCTTTATTAATGTTGGTGGGTGGTGATAGTTCAATTGTGTGTTTTTCAAAAATTGTTTGATGTTGGATGTTTCCTTGTAGGTGGTTTTTTGGCTGGGGTGGTGATAATGGCTAAGCTGAGCCATTCCAAATTCACTATTTTAGTCTCCATGGAGGGGCTGGAAAGTTTTAGCGCAGATACTCCCATTTCTCTGGTGGCAACGGAGAGGCAAGCAATGTTCAAGGAAATCACAGATCAAAGGCTTAAACGCATTCTGCTTGATGGTGGCCCCCTAGTCTTGGTAGAGGTGAAAATGGTATTAGGGAAGGGTCACCTAGTTAGAAAGGAGTATGCAAGGGATAATGCATACATATCCTCTCGGTTCTTGGTTGTTATTCTAGACGTCAAAGTGTCCAAGGCGGATGCTAGAGAATTGTTGGTGAATTTATTTCGTGGCAATTTGTTGGGCGGCTTGGAGGAGACCTTGAAAGTGGCCTTCGTGGGCAAAGGGATTCTACGTCCCTCTGATTTGGAGCTCCTGTGGAAGACGGACGAAGCGGTGAAGGTCTACCCCTTTCTCTTAGATTTGAAGGGGGTCGAGCTTATGCGGCACAAGATGATCTCAACAATGGTTGTTGAGTTCCTGAAACGTAAGCTTGGGTTGGTGGTGGAGGAGGGCCTGGAATGGATAAAATATTTTTCTACGTTTGCAAATTTAAATGGGTTTCTTTGAGGTTTGGCCTCTGTGTCTGAATTTTCTTTGCTTTTTGGATGATGTTTTGGCACTAGTTTTTGTAATGGGCAGGGTGGCTGCCAATTTTGCTCTGGTTTTTTAGCGTTTCCTGGTAGGGGTTTTAGTATTTTATGGTGGTTCAATGGTTGTTTCCTGCATTGCAGACAATCTGTATTTATATTTCTAATATTTTAATAAAATATATAAACCTTACGTATCAAAAAAAAATTAAAAAGTGAATTAATTTATTTTATATAAGATATTTATTAATTTGTAATATATATAAGATATATTAATTATATTCTATTATATAAGATATGTCAATTATATGTATGTATGTATAAGATATATATTAATTTGCACTGTATAAAAATATATAAAAATACATTAATTATTACTTGTAATAATTTTAGGTTTGTATTAAATTTTGTTTATTATATAATATAATATAGAATAATAAAATTTATATATAATCAACGAAATTAAAAGAGAATAAGAGAGTTTCTTTGGTCAAATGGAAAAGGAAGAAGGAAGAGGCACTCGGTAAAATGGGATTGGTGTTGCCTTGGGAAGCTCAGGGGGGGCATTGGTTTGAAAGACTTAAAAACTCAAGGCATTGCCTTGCCTACTAAGTGGGTTCTTAAATCTTTGAATGGTAATGAACCATGGAAGGTTCTGATCAGAAATAATATCCAGGGGGCAGTTCCTAAGAAGGCCAAAACATGGAAGTTGCTCCCCCTAAGTGATATCCTCCTCAGTAAACACTCCATGATTCTAGCAGGCTCCCCAGTTTTTAGGAGCATCTGGAAGGCTTGGGAGCTAATAAAACACAAGGCCTAGCTGAGAACTTGTAATATTATCCTTAAAAATAATCAAAAATGTCAACCCTTCAGCTCTATTTGGTGGAACCTAGAGCATAATAGCGATGCCCTTGCCCTGTTGCAAGGGTGCTCGACAAAAAGTTGGAACTGCAAAGGCATTAAGACCTTTGGGAATATTCTCTCCAATGGTGGCTTGAAATCCTGGAATGCTTTGAGAACTGAGTTCGACCTCCCCACAACCAACCATATAACCTTAACAATACTTTCACCTTTGCCCTCTTAATATATGTAATTTTACGCCGAAGGCGTTTCTTATCCATCAACGACGTTTCTTATCAAATGGATGAGCAAGTGGGGTATTAGCATAAGTGAGTGTCCAAATAACAATGGGGAAATAAAAAGGTATGTGCAAGGAAAGTTCAAAGAAAGCATGTGGAAAGGGCCACTTGGGAGGAAAAAAGAATACTATGTCAAACATTTTAACCCTACACATGACCATACACAAAAGACCTACATCGGAATGGAAATAAAATGGAAAGCAAAAATGTTAATAGCTCAGATAAGAACAAGTTCGCACCAGCTTAGATGTGAGAACGGAAGATGGATGATACCTAAAGAGGAGTGGGCAAACAAAAGGTGTAGATATTGCACTCAAGAAGTGGTTGAGATAGAATGGCACTACATCAGGGAATGTTCAGCTTACAAGGACATCCTGATCAATTATAGTGAGACATTAAAAGGGAACAACTTAGGTGATTTTTTTGAAGAGAAGATAATAAGGTTTGCAAATTTTCTGGTCAAGATACACAATAGAAGATCCAAGATGCAAAAAGAAAATGAAACATAGGTTTTGCATTTTCTGGGGGTTCAAGTTTCTTCGCTGGCTATCTATGGGTCCCATAGGTTGCTTGGCCTCATGGACGTGATTAAAAACATTCATTCATTCATTCTCTTGCGTAAAGGATGCAAGTCAGTGAAAAAGATCGTGGTTGTCTATGCTCACACCTTGACACTATCCAACTTTTAAAGGCCGACCTATTCATACGTTTTAGGGACACTAAAATAAATTTTATATTATATTTATTTTCATTATTAGTTTGTATTATATTTTTGTTACAATTTTTTTATATATAATAATAACAATAAAGTTTTAATTTATATAAAATAATTTAGAGAATTGAAAGAAAAAATATGAAATATTTTTTTGGTTTATAAAAAATGATTGATTTTAAAATTTGAATTTTGATTAAAAAAATTATATATATTTGTATTTATATTTCATTTATTATTTTATATTATAATTTTTTTAAAAAAATTATACATAATAATACATTAAAATCAATTTTAAAGATTTTGTTTAATTTATATAAAATATTTTAAATAATTGAAAGAAAAATATTGATTAACTTTTTTTGATTTTGACTAATGATTGATTTTAAAATTTGATCTTTAATTAAAAAATATTAATAATAGGTAATTTATAATTTAAATTTTATATTATATTAATTTGAATAAAATTATTATTTTTTATTATTATTATATTTCAAAAAATTGATATTTTTAGTCAATTTTTTTAATAATATTTTAGAATAAAAACAAGAAACTTCCATAGTCTAAGATATCAAAAGATGATAAAATTTTTTTACCTAATCAAAGTCCAAAAATATTTTTCCTTTTTAATAAATTAAATTTTATTTTTAACTTTTTCAAATATTTTTATTTGTGACTTTTAATATAAGAGTTAAAATTTTAATTTTAACAATTTTAATATGGTTTATTTTTATTTTGAATATTGAAACCAATCTATAATTATTTACAAATATTTCTTTATTTTTATAATTAAAAATAATATTATATCAATTTATAAATTAATGTAATATTACGTAAAACTTAAATGGTACTTAATATCTATTACTAATTTAAATATAATATACTTATAATAAATAATAAATATTTAATGTATACATTAATATATAATATTTAATAAATTTAAATAATACTTAGTATTAATTAATAAGTTGAATATAACATATAATATAAATATAAATATAATAACTAATATATAAATAATATAATATAATTTATATAAAGATAATATAGAATATAATATATAATATTAATATATTTTGTATATATGTAATATTATATAAAATAATAAATATATGAATTGGGTGGTTAGGTGGATGACATGGTGGTGGTGTGAGAGGACACAGGGGTTGGTGACAAGGGTGTGAAGGAAGATAGGCACGAGGGTTGGTGACGGGAGTTTTAGAGGGGTTTGAATCAACTCTAAAAGGGAGCTTTCTGGGAGAGGACGTCATTTTTATGAGAAGCTTTGGCCTTGCCAAGTGGTGAGGCACATAGGGTATGACATTTACAGTAAAATCATGCATATCGGCTTGGTGGCAGTCGAACTTCATTTCGAGGTGATGTCTTGGTTAAAGCCTGATTATGGAGGACGAAATTCTAATGCCAGGACAGATTGCCTTGCATCGCCATTATTCCTCGCTCGTGTGTCTTGGATTTGGCTTGTCGATCGTGGGCTTTATTAATGCTAGTGGGTGGTGGCAGTTTAATTGTGTGTTTTTCAAAAATTGTTTTCTGTTGGTTGTTTCCTTGCAGGTGGTTTTTCGGCTGGGGTGGTGATAATGGCTAAGCCGAGCCGTTCCAAATTCACCATTTCAGTCTCCATGGAGGGGCTGGAAAGTTTCAGCATGGATACTCCCATTTCTCTGGTGGCGACAGAGAGGCAAGCAACGTTCAAGGAAATCACAGATCAAAGGCTTAAACACATTATGCTTGATGGTGGCCCCCTGGTCTTGGTAGAGGTGAAAATGGTATTAGGGAAGGGTCACCTGGTCAGAAAGGAGTATGTAAGGGATAATGCATACATATCCTCTATGTTCTTGGCTACTATTCTAGACGTCGAAGTGTCCAAGGCGGATGCTAGAGAATTGTTGGTGAATTTATTTCATGGCGATTTGTTGGGCGGCTTGGAGGAGACCTTGAAAGTGGCCTTCATGGGAAAAGGGATTTCGCATCCCTCTGATTTGGAGCCCTTGTGGAAGACGGACGAAGCAGTGAAGGTCTACCCCTTTCTCTTAGATTTGAAGGGGGCCGAGCTTATGCGGCACAGGATGATCTCGACAATGGTTGTTTAGTTCCTAAAATGTAAGCTTGGGTTGGTGGTGGAGGAGGGCCTGGAATGGATAGAATATTTTTCTACGTTTGCAAATTTAAATGGGTTTCTTTGAGGTTCGACCTCTATGTCTGAATTTTCTTTGCTTTTTGGATGATGTTCTGGCGCTGGTTTTTGTAATGGGCAGGATGGCTGCCAATTTTGCTCTA
This sequence comes from Sequoia sempervirens, assembly GCA_007258455.2. Lineage (NCBI taxonomy): Eukaryota > Viridiplantae > Streptophyta > Pinopsida > Cupressales > Cupressaceae > Sequoia > Sequoia sempervirens. Next base: position 32,316 of record VDFB02256852.1, read on the forward strand.
TTTTTTTAGCATTTCTTGGGCTGGTAGGGGTTTTAGTATTCTATGGTGATTCAGTGGTTGTTTCCTGCATTGCAGACGATCTGTATTCATATAATAAAATATATAAACCTTACGTATCAAAAAAAATTAAAAAAATGAATTAATTTGTTTTATATAAGATATTTATTAATTTGTAATATATATAAGATATATTAATTATATTCTATTATATAAGATATGTCAATTATATGTATGTATGTATGTATAAGATATATATTAATTTGTACTGTATAAAAATATATAAAAATACATTAATTATTACTTATAATAATTTTAGGTTTGTATTAAACTTTGTTTATTATATAATATAATATAGAATAATAAAATTTATATATAATCAACGAAATTCAAAAGAGAATAAGAGAGTTTCTTTGGTCAAATGGAAAAGGAAGAAGGAAGAGGCACTCGGTAAAATGGGATTGGTGTTTCCTTGGGAAGCTCCAGGGGGGCATTGGTTTGAAAGACTTAAAAACTCAAGGCATTGCCTTGCCTGCTAAGTGGGTTCTTAAATCTTTGAATGGTAATGAACCATGGAAGGGTCTGATCAGAAATAATATCCAGGGGGCAGTTCCTAAGAAGGCCAAAACATGGAAGTTGCTCCCCCTAAGTGATATCCTCCTTAGTAAACACTCCATGATTCTGAGAGGCTCCTTAGTTTTTAGGAGCATTTGGAAGGCTTGGGAGCTAATAAAACACAAGGCCTAGCTGAGAGCTTGTAATATTATCCTTAAAAATAATAAAAAATGTCAACCCTTCAGCTCTATTTGGTGGAACCTGGAGCATAACAACAATGCCCTTGCCCTGTTGCAAGGGTGCTCAGCAAAAAGTTGGAATTGCAAAGGCATTAAGACCTTTGGGAATATTCTCTCCAATGGTGGCTTCAAATCCTGGAATGCTTTGAGAACTAAGTTCGACCTCCCTGCAACCAACCATAGGACCTTCTTTGTGCTTCGGGAGGCTTGTAGTGATGCAGTCCATTCGATTGATGTTAAGACTTGTCTTGATCCTGCCAATGACATTATTTGGTGTGATGGCTCCAAAGCTGAAAATGTCAAGGATAAAGCAATTTATAATGAGCTCTTAGACAGCAATTTTGTTCTTAATCATGTGAATGCTTGTTGTGGACTAACCCTGGATAACAAAGAGTGGCAAAAAAATCTTGCTCCGGTTTGGCATAACTCTATGGAGCCTAAGAAGGCTTGCTTTAGATGGCTTGTGCTCTTGCAAAAACTTCCAATTAAAATTAATTTTGTTGATGTTGAAATTTGTAGCATGTGCAAGGTTCCAAAATCCTATAAACATATTCTTTTTTATTACCTTTATGCTCAGGAAATATGGAGATTATTCTGTCACAGTTTAAATGTTTGGAACAATTGTGGTAAAATCCTTTGGAAATAAGTTATTTTTCTTAATTTTAACATCAATAAAGATTGTAAGTTGCTTTGGTATTGGCTAACCAATGAAATATTGTGGCATATTTGGAAAATGAGGAATGAGAATAAGTTAATGGGAACGAAGAGGGAACTTACTGAGTTTCACAAAAAACTCACTTTTCTCAATATTGTTATGCAGGTTTTAGTGCACATAAAGATCACATTGGTCAAGTTTTTACACTTCATAAGAGAAGGAACAACAACTGTTAATAGAGAAGATCCTAAAATCTTTCACAGGGCGCTTGAAGAGCTTCAAAAGTAGGTTAATGAAGCTGCCAGTAAAGATAGCGCAAGTGAAAGGGACCTTCCAGGAGAGGACCCAACAACTAAACCCAAGCAAGGAACTATTGATCATGCTGCTCTGAAGACATGGTTGTGGCGTTTGCTAATGATGTCCTACCCAATATACCTCCCCAAGATATGGAAGAACCTTAGAGAATTTGTTCCAAATTATAGAACTCTAAATTATAGTGTTTGCTAGTGCTAATTTGTTGAAAACAGTAGTAGTGCATACACAGATTGTAAAGTCTGTAAACAACAATTTTGAACTCTTTATTTTTGAGATAGCTATAAATTAGCAAGATACGTAGAGAATTTGCAACAAAAGATTTATGTATTTGCTGCTCACTTTATACTTAATATAAAAAAAAATTATATATAATAATAAGTATACATATTATATATAATTTAATTTGTATTAAATAAATTATATATTATATTATATTTATATTGATTATTTTCTTTCATAAATTATATTTGAAGTTTTTTCTAGAGTTAAATGCATATTTTTTAACTATTCTAATTTTAAAAATTATTTTTCTTGAATATCATTGGCTAAAAAAATTTAGGTGAAAGCGGATTTTACGAAATTGAACATAATATTTTGATTTTGCAATTTTTTTGGCTTTTTTTATCGGCTTCTTCCTTAATGTTTGCACATGGAGAAATGCAAAAATTATGACAAAGTTAAAATTGAAAATTGTTAATTATTCTATTAAAAACTTCATTTAATTTAACCATTAACCTAAGTAACAATTGTAAGTCAAATTTTTTATTTAATCAAATTTAACTATTTAAACCAAATTGAATCTAAAAAATTCAAAATCATAATTATTTTAACATGTCAATAATCCAACTATTAAATCTATTATATTTTTTTTTTCTTAGATTAAATTGAATCTCAAAATTTCAATATCAATAATTATCTTGCACATATTAATTTAACTATTAAATATATTTTTTTCTTAGATTAAATTGAATCTCAAAATTTCAATATTAATAATTATTTTACACATATTAGTAATTATCAGTTCCTAGTGATAATAGTGGGCACATGGAAAGCTAACATGTGATAATAGTGGACATCATTAGCTGGAATGAACGTGGTGGGCACAACTGTTTCTTTATGGAGTTATAATGAAATCTAAATATTACCAGTGAAGAGCAACATGGTGATAAAGTAGCAGTGTCTGAAGCTTCATTATCACTGACACCTGCATAATTTGTCACATCCCCAGAACACATGGTAGTTCAAGCATTTCACCTGTTCAATTAAAAAGATTTACAAACTCGTTTTGTTAAGTATGCTTGTATTGTTAACAATATTCAACTTTGCACAGGTATAATTGTAAGTTGACAATTTAAAATTCAGAGGAAACAAACCAACAATTGAAAGCTGACAATTTAAAATTGAAAACAAACAAACATTTGCAATATCTTCGTGCGTGCACTAAGAGAGGTATTCTTGTCCATTAATATATATATTTTTTTTTTTTTAATTTATATTCTTTAGCTTCACATTAAATTTTTCTTTCATGATAGAGTGTGTTTAGGAAAGCCCTAGTCAAGCCCAAAACAACATGCTTTGCTTTGTCTTTCAGTAAATGATAGTTTGGCTTTGGTACTTATGTTAAAGAATAGTTCATTTCAAAAACCTGAAACCTGAACCCCAGATACATTCTCTGTCGCAGTAGCTTGGCAGTCACACCATTGAGTAATGATAAATTCCACAAAGGGCCTCTCATCTAGAACACAAATGTCACCAAGATCAAATCGATTGAACCACTGACAGTTGGGAAGTTAAAGCCCTAATCTAAATTGAGCACAGGTTTCTATTTTTTCCAATCTTAATGTTATTAAGTCCTTAATTGGGACATGCGAGTTGGGTCCAGTGTTAAAGCCCTTAGAATTTCCCAATGCTGGCCCAGGTTTGAGCCATAGCCTGGCTCCCCAATAGTGGCCTCCCCTCCCAGTTATCTATTAGAAAAAATTTCGTATGTTATTGTCTTCTATAGACTGTGTCATTTAGCATCTCTTTTATGTTCATAATTGTATTTTATTCCCATATGTTGTTGTATGATTTGGTTCAGGCTGCTTATGACAAAAGCATTTAATTATAAATATAGACAGACACAGATTTGTTTGCTTAAGCTATTTTGTTCCATGGATCCGAGCTAAAGAAACTATAAACACACAATATATCAAGCATTGTATATTAATCTTTTTCCGTTGTAAGGAATTTTGCTGGTAGATAGAAATACCCACCGTGGTTTATTACAGTACAATGTAAAAAGATTGTAGCAAATAAGTTTTATTTGAATTTTTTTTATTGATATTTTAGGCCTGTTTGTGGGGGCTCTTTTCTATTTTGTTTAACATGAGTCCTATCTTTGATTTTTCGCCATTCTTTCATTTGCAGGTAGTTAAATGTAATGATGAAAATGAATTTTTGGTTATTGCAGGGATGGACATGTTGAGAAAGTTTTGAGAACAAGTTGCTAAGCAACAGAAGGTATGGCTATACAAAATTTCAGGGGTTTCTATACTTTAAAAGTATTTGGAGTTTTTAATTCAAAATTTTAAGAAGTCTGGTAAATCTTGGGAAAGTTAATGGACATCCTGCTTGGACCACAGTCTTTAAAACTTGTAAATGTCATTCACACTCTACTTTATCCATAATTGTTGCATCTAATTCTCATTTTTGAAGACTACTTAATGTAGGCCATGATCAATTTTTTCCATAACGAGTGTATCATGGCCTTACCACATTTTTCATGGAGTTATGCATGACTTTGTTGGGTGGATAGACTTGAATCCTAGCCACCCTCTTGTTAGGGTTCCCCATTACCATTACATCACAACCCCTTAAACACAATTTGTTGAATTTTATACTAATATGTTTTTAGAAATTATGTTAAGTATAATATTTTTTGATTTTTTATGTTAAATATATTCCTAATCTAAATGAGATTATGTTTATACAATATTGATATTGATCTAAATCATGGTCTAATTGAGGTTGTTGTAAAATGGTAGTAGTAACTTGGTCCTCTCATGGCTCTGAATGGTTTAGTTAACAAAGATATATGAGTTATAATGATTCTAAGCAATCTTTATTTTTTCAATTGGCAAATTTTACACTTTTGGCTTATAATTTCACTACTGGAGGTATTATTCTGTGAAAGGTACCCAGGATTTGTACACAGCCTTGTAGGGTATGCTACACCCATTGTTTGGGTGTGCCACACCTGGAGTTAAGCTACTCTATTTTACTCATTTTCAATACTCAATTTGTATCTTCAGGGTTTAAATTCATGATCTGCCATTAAGGTTCTGATGATTTGGACTTAAACTTGTCCCATTCAACTGTGCAATCTCCTGCTTGAACTTCTAACATCAAGAATGGTGTTTTAAACTTTTATGTTTATGCTGGTTTGGCTCATCTGTAGATTAATATAGTATGTTAAGAACCAGTAAGGTGTCCTGTATAGGACTTGGTCTGTTAGCTCCACTCTTTATTTTTGCAATGTTTGTGCATGTATTGAAAAGTTGCCAAGGCTATGGCACTGTTAGATATTCACCTTCCTTCATAGCCTCTACAAGTGAAATGTAACTAGAGATTCTTAATCAAAGCATGATGTTCTAATTTAATCAATCATTGTGCCTATCTTATTAAATTGAGACACATAAAATATAAGGATCAATAAGAGAATTGTGGGCTTAAATTTCCTCGTATTTGTAGCTACAATTTTAGATTCAGGGGTTTTTTAATTTCAAAATATGTTTCTTGCAAACCTGACTGTTGAGCTGGTCAATTTAGAAGTTATATTCTTAATTGGGTTCCTCATCAAGTTTCTTGTTTCCTATCTGTAACCAATGTTTTGAGAAGAAAATATTATGTGGAATGTTTGCTAATGAGTGTTTATAGCAGGTCATGACTACTTTCATGGCACCTCCTCCTGCAACCACTTTTCTGGCTTTTCACCCCAGGATAATAACATCATTGCAATTGGGATGGAAGATTCAACAATCCAGATATACAATGTTCGAGTTGATAAGGGTTATCAACGAGTCTCTAATAAGTAACATTTTCTTTCTTCCCCATTTCTAGCTCCAAGGCAGTTCATTGTATTAGAACACACAATACATGGTCCCTTGCTCTACTTTGTTATGTTTACCACTTGCCTATTTGCAACTCCATTATCGATATCCACAGTCTCTTGGCATCACCGTGCCTATGGTGTAGTTCCATTTTTTGGAGGCAGTTTCTGTCAAAATTGTAATTTTGCAAGTTGTTAAGCAGTTGAGATAGAGCCAAACCAACTATAAATCTTATGTAAATGTCATGTAAATCAGTTGTTAGGTAGACTGGTTAATCCTATTAATTTGAGGTTGTGTAAAAATTGAAAGTCTCCCATAGGAGAGTAACTGTGCATGTTCTGTTTTGATGGTTTCTACATATTCATTTACAGAAATCCATTTTCTTTGTACCACGAGTCTTTGCCATAGTCATCTGTAGCAAAATGTTTTAGATAGAAGCTATGTCAGTCTACTAAATGAGTATAATATTTTCTCAACTAAATCACAATTTTTGAGATGAAGTTCAGATTGCCTGGTGGACTACATAAGTTCAAAATATTTAATAGTGAAATTAAAATTTTCAGCATCAGTGCAATAGTTTGTTTTGAATTTCATGACTGTTTTACATTATCACACACATTAAATTTGAATATAGATGCTTAACATTTTGATTGAAATGCATTATGGTATTGATTTTTTGTATGCAAATAAGTTATTTGTTTTTAATGTAATATTTTGAAACTTAATGCTAGAATCTCATTTTTGGCTTTAGATAAACTAGAAAATAGAGTAAATTTCATGTTACTTATCATTTGTGATATTACTTGCTAGAATTGAAACATAATTCCTTTAGTTTGAACAATGAACAAAGGAATTTTTTCAGATCAATTATTATTTCATGGGCTAAGGTTTGGGAGGTTGCCAACCATATTAATTGCTTGTAAATAAACATTTAGATAACATATTTCAAAACATGTGGATAAAATATTTCATTAACATCTACATGAAGTTTCTATGTTTGAAGACCATTTGAAGTAAAAGGGAAATTTGGGGTCCCAAATTTGTTTTTGCTACTATAACTATTATTTATTTATTTGTTTTATGAACATTGTTGCTAAAACTTATCAAACACAACTAATTAAAACATAACTGTTCTATAACTTTTTGGCAGGAACTTCGCTGCCCTACAACTCTTGTTATATTATTGTTATTATGCTGAGAGGCGTTATACAGTGAAAGCAAACCAGTGTCAATAAAAACTCAACAAATTTAATTTGATGTGAAGACTAACTTCATTTTATGTTTAAACAAATTTAATTTGACGTGAAGACTAACTTCATTTTATGTTTAAACAAATTTAATTTGACGTGAAGACTAACTTCATTTTATGTTTAATCTTTATTTAAAAATTTATTTTAAACTTTATTTAAACTTTAATTTAATCTATATAAATATCTATACCTTCACCATAACGAAGGGCGACTTTTTTTTTTAAAAGATTTAATATATTAAAATTAAATGTTCTTTTTAATTGTTAACTAAAGTTTATGATATTAAATATCAACATTTGTATCATAAAAAATCATAATAAATAAATACACATTGAACAGATTGTTTAATACACATTTTTTATATTAAAATATATTTTAATATTTTGCAAAGATTAAGTTAAATAAATTTAATATTTCAAAAATGTCATTTAATTCATGAAATTTGTTAACTAAATTTAATATAAATTAAATATTTGAAAAATACCATTGAATATACATATTAAGGTAACATTTTCAATATTAAATTTTATAATTGAATACATATTTTAATACGTATTTTTTATATAAAAAAATATATTTTAATATATTTCTAATACATATTTTTTATATTAAAAAATATATTTTAAGACATTTTTAATACATATTTTTTATATTAAAATATATTTTAATATTTTGCAAAGATTAAGTTAAATAAATTTAATATTCAAAAATGTCATTTAATTCATGAAATCTGTTGACTAAATTTAATATAAATTAAATATTTGAAAAATACCATTGAATATACATATTAAGGTAACATTTTCAATATTAAATTTTATAATTGGATACATATTTTAATACATATTTTTTATATTAAAAAATATATTTTAATATATTTCTAATACATATTTTTTTATATTAAAATATATTTTATTATTTTGCAAAGATTAAGTTAAATAAATTTAATATTTCAAAAATGTCATTTAATTCATGAAATATGTTGACTAAATTTAATATAAATTAAATATTTGAAAAATACCATTTCAATATTAAAATTTTATATAAAATATCAAAATCTACAATGAAAATGCCTTTATCTACATATTAATATATGAAAAAAAGATTCTTTCATTTGTTTATCCACCTTCAAAAGTTGCCACACTCAACCAAACCACATAGTTGTTTACCATTGCCGCTTCTTGCCCGAGCTTTTCTTTGCCTTCACCATCGAGATTATTCTAACATGAAAGTCATACCAACTAGGGCGCAATGATTCCTGGTGATGGCGTACAGATTGGCCCAATCGATTCTTGGAGGTAAAAGGTGGGGAAATTTTCTAAAATGGGGGAGAAAAGATTAGACGGGAGTAAAAACCTTCATCATGCATCATTATGCGCTGGTGAAGGATAACCAATTCTAAAAAATGGTTCTTGATACGGGATTTGAAGGCTTTAAAATCGAAAACAAAAGGCTGAGACGGGGTTAGATAGTTGGACGATATGAGGAAGCATAAATCTTCTAACGCCATTTTTAAGTAGGAAAGAAATACTTAAGAGACACGCCAGTGGTCTGAGTGTGGAGAGTTGAGAACAATTTATGTCTGAAGAACCGAAAGTCTACCATCGAAGATCTCCAATAGCTAAGGAGAGTCGATTCTGGACTTCTGAATCACCTACTATCAAACATCATTTTGAGCTTCAGGTAATCACGTTGGTGTATTATTTATTTATTTATTAATTCTTTAAGAAAAGAATATCGGATCATGCGTTGAAGCTTGTGGGGTATACTTTTCTTAATGATCTCATGCAAATCTGTTTAGATTATCTATTGAGTATTGTCATTTTTGGAAATTTAAGGAATTTTTCCTTTATTTGTAGTAGATGCTAAAAAATTGACATGAGATACAACCAATAATTTGATTTCTTCCTTTTGCAGTAAAAACTATAAAGGCCTCTTTTGACTAGCAGAGGGGATAATTAATTTTTAACTTCAACGGGAGGAAGTCGTCCCCAAATACTCAAACCAGCTACATTTTTAGAGATACATCAAGCACATGTAAGCTTCTGTTTATGCAACCATGAAAATTTTACTGTGTTTGAAATTGGTTGAATAAGGCTTGAGTTGAGCTAATTTGGAGTTCATTTGAAAAAATCTACAAGGATGTGATAAATTTGGATGAAAAAAGGCTGGCATTTTTTGTTTTGTTGGTTTTGTTGGCCATAGTCGGGGAATTTTCATTTTCCAGAATTTTAGGTGTTTTTAAAAACATTTTTTTGAGAAAATGTTGAGGAATTGAACAGTTGGATTTCCTATTTTTGTTATGTTTTTGTCTTGGAAAATGGAGAACACATGATTTGGAGTTAGTTTGGAATATTTAGTGGCACTTGATGAATTTTGAGTTAAAATAACATTGTGTTTGAAATTTTAGCTAATTTTGTTAGTTGGGTTCTAAAATTTGACATTTGTGAGTTTTCCTTATAAATGTGGAATTTGACGTTACGTTCGTTCAAACAAATTTAATTTTTATAAGCCTACTTTGTTTTTTCATTTGTTTTCATCTTTCTTTTTTGTCTTTCTCATATTCTACTCATAAGAAGCTATTAAGTCTCGCTATAAGGACTCAACTTCATTTAAAAATAAAAATGCTTCTAGCCCAATTCAAGGCATTCTAATTTCAATTACTTGCATGTATAGTATTCCTGTGTTGGCATCCCTGTTGAGATTATCTACATATTCGTATTGGTCTTTCTGAATAGGTTAACTCAGATATTTAACACATGTATTCACCTTTGATTCCAACTATTTTTACATGTAGTTTTGTTCTGATTCAAATTTGTAGCACATTTAATGTGTATTTGCATTCTCATTTCAATTATACACACTTATATATATATATATGCTTCTAATTATTGCCATTTCAATTATTGGCCTTATTAGAATTAATTATGACATTCATATATTAGAATTTTGAATTCAAGTATGTACATATCTGATGCCATCTGGTTCCAATTATTTACATATTTAATGACTAGTAATAACATCTTCCAATTGTTATCATCTGGTTCCTTGCGTAGGATATAAAGCTTGTGGGTGTCTAGACAAATTCATTCACTTTGCTACTCATTATTCATGCCATACATCTGTCATAATTCATACATAGTTTAGATTCTTGACTCCTAACATCATGCATCTTATCTTGATGGGGATTTTCCTCAACCAACAAAGCCCTAATATGTAGTGGTTGAAATACTGATATTTTTCTCCCCTACTATAATTCTCCCATTGCCTAAGAGGTGGTTGGATTGTGCCTTCAACCCTTAGATTCCTATCATGCCAAGCTTTATGTCTTCTTCTTTAGAAAGGTCTTGAATCTTAATGTTTTAGTTATTGCCAAAGCTCTTGAATCTTGATGTTTTAGTTATTGCCAAAGCTGTGATGTGGAGTTAGAACTTGGTATATGATGTCTATAACGATTTATTGAATCGTGGTCCTTACAAAATAATAATATTTTTTATAATTTATGTGGGATAAGCTTTTCGAATTCTATCTTGTGGCCAACCAATTTTGAAATTCTATCTATTTGTAGATCTGTATAGAAAACATATTCTACACTCTTTCGGTTGGCATTTCAGTGAGGCTCTAAGTACACTATTTATGCCCAAATCCATATCAAAAAATTACATGTATCTTAAACAATTGTGTTGAATTTTGTTATGCTTGAACTATGAACCTCAATTGAGAGGTAAAATAGAATAGAATAGTTGATTACATGTTAAATAGATGGACTCGATAGTGCATTTTTATTAGTTGGTTCATATTGTTCCCACTCACATAAAACAATGTATGTTAAATGGCCAAATGCTAGAATTTAGAAGAATTGTATTTTGAAAGGAAATCCCACCTTTCCCTAGTGAGAAATGAATAAATGCCACTTATACATATTTCAAATAAAGTATCGATCACTTAACACTATTTAATTAGCACACAATTGATCATTTTAAGTTTGGCCAAAGGAAATCAAAGGAAGTTAGGATTTCATTTACTCATTTGCATGAAAAGAAACTAAAAGAAATGTAAACGTAATATTGTATGATTTATGAAAAAAGACTTTGTAGGCCAAGCTTTATGTCTTATGCTTTTTGGTGTCTTGGTCTAACAATCTCATCGAATCTAATATAATCAAAACATGTTACATTCTACATGCTTGAACACTTAGGATTTCAAGAAGAGAGATTGATGATTGGTACCTAGCAAAATGATGATATTTATGGTTGACTAGATCCTTTTCATTCCTCATTTTTACTCTTCTCTTTGTTCTTGATGTTTTAGTTATTGCCAAAGTTGTGATGTGGAGTTAGAACTTGGTATCTCATGTCTATAACAATTTATTGAATTGTGGTCCTTAATTAATAATAATAATTTTTATAATTTATGTGGGATAAGCTTTTCGAATTCTATCTTGTGGCCAACCAATTTTGAAATTCTATCTATTTGCAGATTTGTATAGAAAGCATATTTTGTGCTCTTTCGGTTGGCATTTCAGTGAGGCTCTAAGTACAGGTATTTATGCCCAAATCCATATCAAAAAATTACATGTATCTTAAACAATTGTGTTGAATTTTGTTATGCTTGAACTATGAACCTCAGTTGAGAGGTAAAATAGAATAGAATAGTTGATTACAAGTTAAATAGATGGTCTCGATAGTGCATTTTTATTAGTTGGTTCATATTGTTCCTACTCACATAAAACAATGTATGTTAAATGGCCAAATGCTAGAATTTAGAAGAATTGTATTTTGAAAGGAAATCCCACCTTTCCCCACTGAGAAATGAATAAATGCCACTTATACATATTTCAAATAAAGTATCAATCACTTAGCACTATTTAATTAGCACACAATTGATCATTTTAAGTTTGGCCAAAGGAAATCAAAGGAAGTTAGAATTTTATTTAAAAAGTATCACATAATACAGGATCAAGAACTTGGTAACTCTGGTAAACCTTATTGGATAGTGATAAAAGCTACCTTATCTTTCATAAAGGTAGACAATTTTTGTTATATAGCTTGCCCCTTGAAAATTGGAGGTAGGCACTGCAAAAAGAAGGTAAACATCTAATGAAAATGGTCAGTGGTATTGTGGAAGATGTGATAAAACTTTCCCTGAATGTGATTATAAATATATACCTCAATGCAAAGTGCAAGATCATACTTCTTTCACTTGGATTATTGCTTTTGAAGAAGCCGTAGAAGAAATTATGGGTGTTATAGCAAAAAAATTGAACATTTTGAAGCATGAAGAACAAGATGATGTTAAGTTTGCACACATTATACAAAAGGTCATTTTCAATAGATACATATTTAAACTTCAAGTGAAAAGAGAGACTTATAATGATGAACATAGGATTAAATGCACAGTCATAAAAACAACAAAGTTTGATTATTCATCTGAGAGAAAAGCTTTATTAGATTCAATTGCAAAGCTCTAGGTTTCATGACATTGAAATGCTTGAATGTATATCGTGTTAACAATGTATTCAAACATTTAAAAAAAAACCAGTGGATATATCTAAGTTAGTTGATGTGATTTTTGCCATGATATTGTTCTTTGTTGTTTTCAATACTAAATCTCATGATTGATGAAAATTTATGAATTGATAATAATAGAGTTAAACTAAAAAGTAAACTAGCATATATTTATTAATTAAACAAATTAAAAGTATTTGAGTTCTAATTAAATGGAAACGGTAGATGTCGATATTATGTTTTGTTATATACAAGTTGGTATTATTTTAAATTTAAATGTGTGCCCTTATATATGGGAATTGAAATAAACAATGATAGAAACTATAATGAAATCATATATATTACTTTGTGTTGGCGTTTAAATTCGCACCTCTGAAATGCGTATTTGAAACGGATAGCTATGCGCAGTAAAACTGCTCTTCAAATTAGGAGGGGAAGCTCCCTCTTGCTAATGGTGTTGAAAGAAAGTAAACTAAGAACTAAGTTGCCTATCTTTTTGATCAACTTAGAGCACAAGGTTTATTAAACACAAACGCCGCAGCTGAGATTTTCTATTTTAAGAACTTCAACTACGACTAAATTAAGCTAAAGATGTTTCTAACTTCTCGAGTAATACGCAGAGCAAGAGAAACTAGAAATGAACAAGGTTGATTTCTGACAAAATACTTCAATAAACTCTTTCTCAACAAACATCTACACACTTCAATGTAAGCTGAAATCAAGATCATAAAAGTAAAACACAAATAACAGAAATATGAGATGTTATATCAAGGCAAAGGAGGCTCATGATTTTATTACTCAAACTTTTGGAACAAAACTTACTTCTAACATGCCTGGAACAAGAAATTGCAGCTAAAGAGGCTTGCAATCTTGCTCTTACACAATAGAAACAACAATCACAATAACTCCTTGTTGGCTAAAAGAGACTCAACAATTTGCTATCACAAAACAATTGAACACTTGAATAACAAATAGAAGGCACAATAGGCTCAACGTTTTGTTATCACTAGCATGGTTCTAACACAAAGTGAACTGGCACTGAATAACAACTTGCTAACTAAAAGAGACTCAACAATTTGCTATCACAATAACCGTTAAAGAGAACTAATGAGCAAAGGCTCTTATTTATAGACAAGCAGAGGAGTAGGGAACCCTAAAATATCCTTGCTTTCACAATCTAGGGCTTGCTCAACAAGCAAGCTTTATTACTAAATCTAGAAAGAAGATAACATCTAACACCTAAGAAAGCAGAAAAAGCGAGAAACACCAACTATTACATTTTATCTTCTTTCTCTTCTCAAAGAATGGATAAGAATTATTCCAAGAATAGAAAGAAAGCGGGAAGAAAGCTGCTTTAAAGCTCGATCACATCCACTAGAAAATTAGAAATTGTGTCCCGGTTCGGTGCATCTATGCCCTCAATAGCAAAACACCGCTTTTCTAGAATATCTTCAACATCTGCAACAGATCTCAAGAAATCTTTGACCTCATTGGCCGCTTTCTCAAACTTTGTTGACATCATCGAAATATGACTCATCCTTCTGCCAACTGGATTGCAACTGTGAACAACACTCTGAAATTGATCCTGCACTTCATCAAGCTCGACGTAGGAACCATCTTCAAGACTGTACCAAGAAGGAATCTCTGTGATGAACTCACTGATGAAAAGAAGAGCTTCAATCACCCTTTTTCTGTAAGCGATAAATTCCTCGGATGTCCCCTCATAGGTTTTAACTTTGAAAACATGATGCTCTCTCCAAGCAAGGATTTGTCTCTTGTGTTCTTTTGAAACTGTTGAACCATAAGTTGTCTAAATCAACAATGATGATTTCATGCCTTGGTCTTACTTCAATCAGTGTTTGTTCAAACCCTTGGATACCTTGACGTAGCTCATGAGCATTTTCTCTCAATTGGAACATCTGTGCCAAGATCTCCCTTCCTCTGACAATGAAGCTCTTGATCCACTCCTGAGTTTCTTTCCCACAAATGACCAACTGTCTTAACTGATGATGATCAGTCGGTGTCTCTAAGATCTGGGGCAGCAATTGGGTTGCCTATAAAGAACCATGGACAAGGTTAGAAATATAAAGCCTGAGCTGCTGATTTTCAGCCTTGAGGGTTGCCTTGTCTTCCCCATCCTTGAGCACTCTTTCCTGAAGGTTTTCGGACACAACTCTGAATAGACTCACATCCGCATGTCTGGTATTTCTACCAAGATTAGCCCTGACCATCACGAAGTCATCCATGTTCACCTCATCCCTGTTCTTATCTTCTGGGGGCAATGCAGTCTCCATGACTATCTCGTTATCAGGATTCCTATCAAAGTGAACTTGCTTCTTTGCTTTCTTCTTAGGAGGTTCCTAATAGATGTTATCGAGATCATCAACACTCACCTGATATGAAGGCCTTCTTCTTACCTTTCCCAAGGAGTTCTCAAGCCAAGACACGGTAGTATCTTTACTAACTTCCTTATGAGGTGCAATTTCAATCTCTTCACCTTCAATATCAAGGTCGATGTGAATCGGTAAAGGTTATGTCAAAGGTATAGAAATGTGTGTTAAAGGTGGCCCCTATGCTTCTTTTTGAGGTACGGGCTCGTTAGGAGGAGCTTCTGTTACAACTGTAGGTTGCCCCTGTATGACTATGCCTGAGAAGTCCAACCTTCTTCTTACATTTTTACTTGATCTACTACCTTTGACGCCTTCTTGAGACTGACTTTTGCCCTTTCCTTTTGACTATGCTCTGGAAGAAGAGGGAATTGTCTTTGGTGGCTCTGCTACTAGAATGGAGTTTTTCCTCTTAAGGATTAGGAAAACCTTGCTATGTTCAAGGACTTGGCTCATCCTATCCTCAACTGAGAGGGATTCTTTATTAGCCCAGTTAACTTGTGAAAGGGGTTGATCTTCAATTCACTTTTGAGTATACATCGGGAGAAGCACATCCTCATCATCATCTGATAACCCTTCTATGTCTTCATTTAAGCAGTCCTTCATCTGGTGAAGAGTGAGCCTACTGTAACTACACCTCCGCACCTCAAACTCATCTATACAATAAGACCAAAAATATTCAAGGGCAGATATATGGGCATAGTTCTTTTCAAGTCGGCCAGCGTAGACACCATGAGGATCAAATGACCGTCTCTTGTTGTAATGTTTGAGGCCAAGTTTATCTAACTCATCTCCCATTGTCTTTGCATATGAGACAATCTTGTGTGTATAGATTCTTAGCCCTAATGGAAAATGGAGGGAGGGTTTCCTTCTATTCCTCAAGATTGTGTGGACATCATGGGCCTGCCTTAAGAACTCCATGAAGACGACCTCGTTTGACGAATACCTTGGTAACATGAGCGGGGCACCTGAATAGCCATAGACCCTGAGATAGGTGAAAGTAGGAAATTGTATGAACCAATCTGCCCACTCCGCCATCGCTGCCCTGACAACTGAAGATATACGGACGTGTAATTCATTGTCTAGGTCTCGCACTATGTACATCAAAAAAGCCTCGTTCACTCTCTTGTAGTGATGCATTGACTTCGTGAATTCCAACTGGGAATAGTAGTTGTATACATGTTGTATGCTCAATGATCCCTCAGTGTTCAACCCTCTGAATTGACCTTGATAGGCCACCAAGTAGACTAGGTAAGAAACCATATGGAATTCATGAAATTGGAAGTATTTTGTTATTTGCTGATGTAGGTTGTCACTGATCAAGGTAGGCCAATCATAAAACTCAATTTTCTTCATGATGTGGGGTATGGCGTAAAACATCCAAGGCTGAAACTTGGTGGCATCTTTTGAGCCAGTTACCCTGTTAAGCAAGGTGATAATGATAGCAATTTCATCCTTGAATTCTCCTCGCCTGATGTTCTTTGGCAAAGTCCTATGCTTTTCTTTCATCCACCTCTGTGCAATATTCTTACTATATTTATCTTTGTGCATTTCCCATATCCTTTCACATTCACCCTTTGAGATAGTAACGCTTTCAGGCCATGGGAGAATGGAAAAACACTTCTCGATCATATCAGGCTTCAGACTGCAAATCAATCTGCCATCAACTGACTGGATCTCCCTTGTAGCCGAGTTGTAATGCTTGATGCAAGCGATTACGAACTCAAGACTCTGAACTGATATAGGGATAGACGCTACTGTGAGGAGTCCAAAGTGTCCCAAGTTTCTGATTGAGGTGTTGCTTGCGCTCTCCAAAGTGTGTAAATCAAACACCGACTTGATATGATGCAAGTTTGTCTTAGCTGTTTTGATGTAATCATGATAGAGAGCTGATTCAGTCTTGAAAATATTGGGAGTGTACTCCATTTCAGAAACCTTGAAGAATGACTGTAAAATCGCCTATGTTCAGACAAGTTTTGAGCAACTTACTATTTTTAGAATGTTGATTTTTCTTCGCCTAACAAACAAATTTTTGAATTTTTTTTTTCTGAGATATGGGTTTTCTTCATAATTTCGTTGCAATACAACCTAGATCGTCCATTTTTGAAAATTTTGAATTTCGTCTGAAAAAGCAGCAAACCCTAATTTCTTCAATTTTCATGAAAAAAGGTTGGCACCTGGGTTTTGTTCAAAATATGATAAGAAATGGACCCAAATGATTAGATTTGTAAAACCCTGATGGCTGATCGAAAAAGCAGCCAACCCTATGATTTGAAACTTTCTTGCAAAAAGTTGTGATATGGGTTTTCTTCAGAAGACTGATTTGAGAGGACCCAGATGGTTGAAAACTGAATGCACCGAGGATTTCACTGACATGCAAATAAAAAGCAGTTGCTGCAAGTTGATGAAGTTCTTGAAATTTTTCTTCAGAAGAATGAGGTGATAAGACCCAGATGGCCGAAAATTTGAAAACCTTGGCCTTCTCCTTGAAAAATTTGTTTTGGATGAAAATGCATGAAAAAGCAAGAGTTTATGTTGCTGATCTGAAAATTTTGATGAATAACCAGCAAACTTGAGTTCTTGAATCATAAAAATTCTTCAAATTTGCTGCTCCAACTTTCTCCTTTGAATGATACTTGCAAAAATAATGAAAATTACATTGAAGAGAGGTGTTAAATAGACTTAGGGTTTGAATTAGGTTTGCTTTCTTTTTCTTTTATTTTCAAAACCCTAAAAATCTCTGATCATTGAACTTGGACGCCTTCTTCCTCTTTGCAATTTTGAAAATTTGAAAATCTTGAAAATTCTACTAAGGCATGAGAAGTTGGGCACCCTTCTTGGCTAGGGGCGCCCACTTCAAGCAGTGTTAGTCATTTTTTGATATTTTCAACTTTCCACCATTTTGACCCCCTACTTCACCTTCAATTTCTGGCTTGCAGACTAATATGATGAGCGAGCTAAATGATTCATTGCGGAGCCAGACCTGTTCTAAGAAGATTGTTCTAGAGGCATCTCTGGCTAAAATCTTCATCTTGACCTTCGAATTCATGGGAGCCTTTCTCCTCTAGGGGCACCCATTTTGTCTAGAGTTAGCCATTTTTGTGATCTCCAATTTCTTCATTAACTCCTCTTCTACAGATGATCTTGTCGAATCTGGTGATCCGGGCATCAGATGGATTGATGATTATGCTTGTTGCAAAGCTGAGGAAATATTGTCAAGGGTCTTCTGGGTGTTACTTTGTCAAATAATGAATTTTGTAGCTTCAAAAGCTTGGGCACCCTTCTTGGCTGGGGGCGCCCAAGTTCACCATAGTTTATTTTCATGAATTTTCACCTTGCTTCTGAATTCTGAAACTTCACTCTTATTTCACCCTATATTCAGCTTCCCGTATCTGGCGAATGCAAACTCCGATTGACGCGCTGAATATCTCGTTGGAGAGCTGGATCAATTGTGAAGAGATCATATTAGAGCCACTTCTCTAGATTCATCTGTTTTACCTCTTAAAATCTTGGGCACCCTTCTTCACCAGGGGCGCCCAAACCTTCCAGACTTAGTCAATTTTATCTAATTTTCATCTTCAAGTTTGAAACCTTCATTCTGTATGTTCCTCTTTGATCTGAATCTACTGAAGATTGGGCAGTCAGATGCTTTAACAGAGACAGGCGTTGTGAAGCTGACTGAATAGTGAAGAGATCGAGCATATTCTCAAACACTAACTGCTGAGTTAGGTGCTTCAAAAAGTTGGGCGCCTATCTTCACCAGGGGCG
Organism: Sequoia sempervirens; assembly: GCA_007258455.2. Lineage (NCBI taxonomy): Eukaryota > Viridiplantae > Streptophyta > Pinopsida > Cupressales > Cupressaceae > Sequoia > Sequoia sempervirens. Next base: position 51,077 of record VDFB02256852.1, read on the forward strand.
CCCAAAATTCTCACACTTAGTAAAATTTTGATAATTTTCATGTTCTTCATTCTGACTTCTGTGTGAATCCTCTATGTTCAGCCTCAAATCCTGGATGACTGGATAATTTGATGACTGCACCATTGGATTCTTTGCGGAGCTGACATAGAACTGAGCAACTTTGATTGGAAGCGTAAACCCTAATTTCAACTTTTAGTACCCTAAAAAGATGGGCGCCTATTCTCTCCTGGGGCGCCCAAGTCAACCAGTGTTAGAAAATTTTCTCATTTTTTACTTTCTTCTCTATTCTTCGTGCTTGCTCACCAACTCGCCTTTTGTTGAATACTTGAACGTTGAATCTAGCGCTTGGCAGCTGACTGACCTCCATTAATGACCTCAGAGCTCCTATTATGCTTCTGAAAAAATAGAATAGACCCAGTAAGACAAAATTGATTATTTCGAGATTCTGACTGCACCAGCCTGATATGGAAGTATTTTGAGCCAATCAAAATCAGTTTGAACCCTAACGGACTAACTTTCTATTTTTAGAATGTTTTGCCAGTATCCGTTTCAAAAGAAACCCAAAAAAACCCAGAAAAAAGTTACTATTTTTAGAAAATTTCTAAAAATAGCAGTTCTCCTAAAAAGTAGGGATGAAAAACTGAGATCTGGGTTTTGTAGATTACGCTGCTTTGAGCAGACCTAGATTGTCAGATTTTGAAAATTTTGCGCTTTAACCCCTCATGCAAGACATGCACACCCAAATTTTGACCTTTTTGACTGATTTAACAGACTTTTACTCATTTCTTCAAAATGTCGAAGTGTAACAAATTTTTTAATTTTGAGGTACAACACTTTGGAAATTCATGTTAATAAAAATGTAAATATTTTTTCTCAATTCAATAGGCACCTCGATAATGATAACTCTCAACATTTTTTACATATATTATTAATTAATATATGTATGCTAGTAATATGATTAAATGTACCATACTATATATATATTATAAATTAAAATTATATTTAATAAATTTATTAATATATTAATAACTATATAAAAAATAGTTATTAATACTATTATATATTATAGTTATTTATTATATAAGCTTATATAATATAATATTATATATTATCAAATAATATATTATGATATATTATATTATTTATATATTATATATTAAAAACTATAATGTTAATATTATATGTATTATAAAATAATATATTTATATAATAATTATAGTTATTTTATTCTATATATCAACTATATATAATATAATATATATATTACGGGGATGATTGGATTCTTTAGTCAATAGAGTTAAGGCTCATGTCCCAATATAATAATATTATTAATTATAATATATTAATTAGGAAAAAATTTGATCTATTTTTTTCACATTTGTGTAGTACATGAGGCCAATCGTTACACCCTCTATCTATCCCTCTCCTTCTCTCCATATCCATCTCTATCTCCTTATCCCCTCACTCTCTTTATCTTAGGCCCTCTATCTCTCCCTTTTTCTATCTCCATATCTCCGTCTAAACAATAGACCTAAATTTTTCCTAATTGACCTTCCGCACCTCTTCCACGTACCCATTGCACACCAAAATTGTTATTTTTACTTTAAAGCCTAACGAAGAAAAAATGGAATCTTTTTCTTTCTTAGCCTACAAGCCTAAAAACATAGCAGGAAAAAGAAAGATCAAAGGTCTCCCCTATATAGACTCAAGAATTCATAAAGCGCGCCACCTTTACAATAGAATACAGTCTTCCCTCTTTGCAGTCAAGCAAGCAACTAGAAAACGAATACACCATGGCGAGTAGTAGCAGAACCGCCACCTCCTCTATGGATTTTGATTCTTTACCCGTCAGGATGCGAAAAGATCACATTGTCGACAAAGTTAAGATGAACAGGGTTACCCTTATTGTAGCTGACACTGGTTCAGGTATCATTAATTCTCTCAATGCATATAGTAAGACCTCATTTGAATAGTGTTTGAATGTAATTTAAGAAGCACATGATGATATTATCTTTTCTAGGTCTCATTAGTTCAATTTTTCGTAGAACCAGATAGACCCAGTAAGCCTTAACTCTCGAATTTACATCCCACTTACCATTGAGAAAAACTGGGGAAAATTGTGGTTTAATTTTATGGTCAGTTTACCAGGTGTTCATTTGGCGCCTTCATATCAATATATTGGACTTTTATACAGCGCTTGGAAGACGAAGATGGAATAACATAGACCCACATTGTAATTTGCAATGATTCACAATCCTAATAATGTTCTGTGGAATTTTGTTTTGGTTGTCTCTGATGGTAAAATTTCTAGTGTAAGATTATCTGGTCGAATTCAGGAATCCATTTAATTGTAACCAGTTTCGTGTTCTACTTTTAGAGTTGTAGTCTAGGTTAAATTCTTCCCTAGTGTATCTGACACATTTGGGTAGTTCTTCAAATGTTGCTCTGTAGCCTAAACTCATCACTACTTCAACTCCTTTTTGGCACCTTTAGGATCTACTTAGAAAAAATTGTAGTTTAGGATAAATTCTTCAAAAGTTCAATCCTTCCTCACCATATTTTGGGTTTTAATTAGGACATTGTAGACTGGGCTAAATTCATCAGTCGTGCACTGTGCAATTGCTTTATTTAACGCTTTTGGGTTCTATTTTTGAAATTATAGCTTAGGTTAAATTAAGTAGAGACCACCTACGGCCGATAACTCAGTAGAATATGATCATGAGAACAAAATCACGGTTTGACACTAGCATGGTGCATTCCTTGTGAGATATCAAATTACTGAGCTTTTATCATCAATTGATTTGGTTTCAAATGAATAAAAGGACATGGGATACTTCATTTTCTTGATAGACTAGAAACTTGGAATCTCTAGTATTTCAGATACTTCATTTTCTTGATAGACTAGAAACATGGAATCTCTAGCATTTCAAAAACAAGTGGGGTAATAGACCCCTCTTTCCTTTTAAATCAAGTAGGCCTTTGACATTAAATGAAAGGTTTGATCTGCATGATCTGCATGGGGAGAATAGCGAGGTTTCTTTGTTACTCGTTTTTATCCCTTCTTTAACAGGATTTGCTTCTGTTTCACTAATGGGATATTTATTCCATTGAGGTTCATTGTCTTCATTTCCATTTTTAGAGTACCACTGGTTTGGTTTAAGTTACAGTGTTTGTGTGGTAATCTATTTCAATACGATGTTGGTACGCAGTTAAGTCTAATTCATTTCAAAGTACAGTTATTTAACTTGACTGGCTTGAGGGGTCAGTTGACTCTAAGGATAGAAAATGTATCTAGTTCGGTTATTGATGAACGGCACTCAATTGGTTTTGATTTGAATTTAAATGAATAAGATGATAGGGGATTTCTAATTTATTTGATATATTAGAAACATGGAATCACCTGAGGCTTGGGCACAGTGATGCATTTCTTTAAGTAAATTATGTCACATGTTTTTTAAATTTTAAGTGAATTAGAAATCCATTCCATGCTTTGTGATTCAAAAATGGATCTGGATCATCATCAAAATCAGTTGTTGAGTTTAGTGACTGTTTTGCAGTGCTTAAATGCACTTGTCTAGCAGGGGAAACAAACAGTACTTTGGTGGCATCCAAAGTTGAATATTTGTACATATTTAGATTCCTCTAAAAAATTTATGCACTTGCAAAACAGCACCTCGTTTTGAGTTAGTATGCAGTATTTTTCGTTTTATAACTACCAGTTGGCATGGACTGGTGGTTTCATCCAGTTGTAACAGCCCAAAAAGGATTTTTTTCAGCAAAAACTTGTTGGGTTTTCATTGGAGTGCACTCAATGTTTTGACCATGAAAATCATGAAAAAATGTAGATTGTGATTAACAAGATCTAACTTTAACCCAAACCCTAATTCAACTATTTGTGTTCTTTGAAAATAATCTTTGCCTTTTGGTTTTCCAGTTTATTACTGAGAACAAATTTTGCTACCATGATTCATGTGATGATTTTGGCCATTCAATACTGTTAAATGTGTCAAGAAGTCAAAAGATATTTGTTGTTCAGTTTTGACAAGCTAAAGCAAAATGAAAACCTCAAATTTTTAACTAAATAGCAACTAGAAAATTCTTATGTATTATATTTGATAACAACTTTGTTTCCTTGTCAATATCCCTTTTAGCTCTAAAATGTGAGCTAGGTTGTCTCTTTGCATCAATCTACCATTGGAGTTGCTTGAACTCCTTTTGATATCTTCTACAATCATTGGTACATGCCTTGAACAAGGTAGACCGTAGTATCTTGGGCATTATTATCTTTCTACTGCCACAACTCCTTTAGTTTTAGTTAGACCAACACTGTTTCTCTTAGCAAGGAATTATTTGTGTTGCATGGTCAACTATGTGTGAGCTTTTGGCAGCTCCACCTTGGCTTGTGTCAACCTACAATTGGATTGGACTAGTCTCTCCTCCACACATCTTACCCTAGATAAGTATCTTTGCCACTTGTGTTGAGAAGGTGAGTCTTGTTAATCATCCACCATATAGATGGATGAATTGTTGAGGGAAATCATTGCCCATGGGCCTCCATCACAATTTAGCTTACATAAGCGGTCTTACCAAACTGTCACAAGATGGGCCTCTCTCCTTTGTGCAGCAAGCTCATAGAGCTATAGATCTTGTTGATCTCTTGCATAAGTAGCGTGGCTCAGTCCTTCCATCTAATACAGTCTGTGCCCTCAACCTCATTGCTGAATTGACAAAGAGTCTTTGTTGATCTCTTGCATAAGCAGTGCGGCTTAGTTCTTCATTCTTGAAGGGATTGACAAAGAGTAATAAGGATGATTGCATATTAGGCCGCATGATGTGAGTGTGAGCATAATCCTCATCCATGTCCTCTTGCTGCTCATCCTTGTCTTGTTGTGACAGTCTTTATCCTTGCTATCATCCTCATTAGAAGGATCATATAATGGCTACAAGTCATAATTGCTCTCAAGGTGGTTGGTCTTAGTATCCTTATGAAAGGCATCTAACTTGTCCATCTAGGTATCCACCTTTGCATTCTTTAGCTCCTTTACCCATGGTGCCATTGACTCTTGGGTGGCAGTTAGTGTTAGAAACATCAATTTGAAAGGCACCTGAAGTCAAAATGTGGATGTTTGCTTCCTTCTGGCGTTCCTCACCATTGATCTTGAGTAGTTCTGACACAACTAACAGGCTGTCATATCCAAACTGTGAAACATCTCCTCCCATGAGGTTTATTGCCTCCGTGCAATCTTTACACATGCCTCTCAAGAAGATGAGCTTTAGCGATCCTTCCTTAAGCTTATTCTATTTGGATCTTTGAAAGTTGAATTGGAACTGCTCCATGTAATCTTCCAATGACTCTTCTTCTTGTTGCATCATTTAGAAGATTTCTTCTTTAGCATCTCTCTCCTTACAGTAGACTTGGTACTTCTTAAAAGTATTTCCTCCATTTTTGCCAAGGTTTCTAATGAGCCTCAGAAATGTATATAACTATACAATCTTTACCCATCTTTGAACATGCTTTAGTAACCTGGAAATGCAATGGTGTAATGGCTTTTTCCATCTATTCTGAATAAGCATACCGTTGAAGTGATTTATGTTTTTATATTAGGATTATTGTAGATAAATTGATTACTTTTTAAGTAGAAAGAGATGAAATGGACTAACAAACTGAATTTGGTATGAGTAAGTTATTTTGTACAGTTGCATTTGTGAGCTTCTCAAAGAAGGAACGGAGATGCTCCACAAGACTAGAAGATAGTCACATAAGACAAATCCTTTGCCATGCAAGGCCTGTGCAAAGGTATCTCTTTGGCTGTGTAAGCAAATTATTTTGCTGTGCAAGTGAGTGCCTGGGCCAGTGATTTCCTTTGCTGCTCAAGAAAGTAGACAATTCTTTTATTGTACAAGGCAATAACTGCTGCAAACAAGATTGCTGAACTGTCCAAAGTCCAAACCATTTTGCTGCTGATGAGTGAATAAGAAACCAAGATCTACACAATGATCTGGCATGACAACACTACAAAGTGGGACACAAGGTTGCAAAGAGGTTATGCTTGTTTCATAACAAACAAGGCACTGTTAGAGGATTTGTTGGACAGCTGAACCACTTGGACTTGAAGATAGGAAATGGGCAAGTTTGTTGTAGAAGTAATTTTATGAATAAATAAGTGGGGATCGTATTTAGAATTTGACGTAACAAGACTGCTACCTCCTAGTATCTATATAAACATAGAGTTGAAGGCAAGCATAAAGCATTCTCAAGAGTTCAGATTTGTATCTTTGCAATTTTCATTGTTCCAGCCAAATTTATTATATTAAATAATAAGGAAGCTGTTTAAAGAGAGAGTTCATGATCTGTACATCAGTCTGATTGGGAAAGGGCCCACTTGTGAAGAGTGAGGAACAACATAGGTTTGCTTTCTTGTTATGTGTGTTTTGTTTATTTCAATTCCGATTTGATTAGTTAATTATAATGTTGCAATTGTTGCAGTTTATTATTCTAGTTCCGATTTTCATTACAAGATTGATGTTATTACCATTGTTCTGATTTAATTTTTGAAACATTCTAGTTTAGTAATTTTAATTTGAATCATCTCCTTTGTAGGTTTGCAGGTAGAATTAACGATTCATTTGATCTTATCATATCTTCTAATCAACTTGAGATTCCCGATTTAGATCAGAACTGGATTTCCATGTAGAAAACTCAGTTTTGACTATAACTTTGTGGTCTTGCATGTACTTTTCTAACTGTTGTACCCAAACCAAATTTTTTGCTTTGTTAAGGCATTTTGCTTAAATTGGTTTAAACCTTGTAAAATGATGTCAAAACATAGTTTTTGGCCAAATCAAGTATGGGCTTTTAGTCAGTTTGATGTCAGGAAGATACTGGAAAAATTTGAAAAAATTGAAAATTAGGGTTTCTAGACCCGTGTTTTTAGGTCAAAAACCCTAAAAATTGAAAGTTGTCAGAATTGATTGAAAATGGTTTTGATTGGCTTATTTCACTTCACCATCACATTGGTGAAGTCAGATTTAGTTAAAAGTCAATTTAAGTCTGGTGGGTAGTTTTTACTTTTTTAGGTGAAAAGTTAGGACCTTTGAGTTTGTCAATGGCAGATGGCCAGATACTAGTTGTCGAAATCTAATCCTAAAATGCTCAAATGAAGAATCTATGGCAAGATATGTTCAGAATGATGCTTCGTCTTGGAGGGGATTTTTCGCGGAGGTGAAAATCATCAAATTTTTTCTCTTTGGAGCAAAAGAGCCCCTGGAGGCTAGGGGCGCCCTAGATTTCGGAGGCCCAAATTTCCTTTTCGAGATTTGTCACTTCTAAGAAGACTTCTCCAGAATACTGTCAGCTTCGCGATGAGCCTACCGGTTAGCCTGAAGGATCTGTCTATCGCCTAAAACGGGAGATTGAATGAGAAATGAGGGAGATGAAAAAATGACTAACATTGGGCCAAAAAGTGTGCCTCCTAGTCATGGGCACCCATCTTTTTGAGGTACCCGATGAAGCTTTCTGACCAATTGATACCTAGAATGTTTGTCTCAGATTTGATCAGGCTTCGCAACGAATCCGTCAGCGGGTTAATTTGAGTTGCTGAACTGCCAAAATCAGGAGTCATACATGAGGTCTAATCATGGTAAAAAAATGTCAAGAAACAACAAAAGCGCCCCTGGAGGCCAGGGGTGCCCAAGGTTTTCAAGCCTCAAATGTAGTCTTTTTGGTCATCTCAAATACTCATCCTAATCGTGATGCTTCTAGCTTTCCATTGCATACCTCAACCGGGTCAGAGGATTTCTAGGCAGCTTGCAGCCAGGGATTAATTGTGGATTCACCCAGTTTGAAAAATGGCTATGTCTGGGCAGAAAAGCACCCCTGGAGGCTAGGGGCGCCCATGATTTTAACCTAGCAGATGATGATTTTTGGAAAAGTGCTCTCCAAGAGCTCTTGTGCAGAATGGATTCAGCTTCGCAGTGAGCTTGTAAGTCAGTTCTGAAGTTTTCCCAAATGTCGGAGGATGCGAGATGAAGGGAGGTCAAAATCACCTTCAAAATGATGAAAAAGTCTGAAGCTAAAAGCACCCCTGCAGGCTAGGGGCGCCCTGAATTTTGAAGCCTTAGATCTCAGAATTAGGGTTTGCAGCCTCAAGGAGTTTCTTGTCAGTTTTGGTCCTGCTCTTCAATGAAACTGTTAGCCAGTCTTTTGGATACATTAGTCAATTAGAATCAGTGATCGAACATGGATTCCGGTGAGGTTTGCAAATGAAAATTTCAAGAAAATTTCTAAGTCTATAAAGGTGGCGCCTAGAAGTCAAACTTTGGCTTTTGAACTGAGGTGGATGAATCGCCCTAAAAAGGTGGAGGTTGAGAACTCAATTTAAATAATGTTTAATCTTCAGTGAGTCGACTTCAATTGAACTTTTTCTTGCTTGCAATTGGGCGACTTATTTTTGCATGCACAGTTAATTGAAATTCATGGAGGTGGCGCCCAATTTAGGGCTAATTTCTCAGTTTGTTAACTGAATTTGAGGTCCAATCAGAAGGTGGCGTACATTTTAGAAGTCCAATCAGAAGGTGGTGCCTAAGTTTAGGAATTGCATGCATATTATGACGCCTTAAGACATGAATTAATTTATTTAAGTTATATGGGCACCTATTTTTCACATCACAGGTGAGAGAAAACACGTATTTCTTGAGCAAGCAAAGATCTGAAGGAAGGCACTTCGGGCAATATTTTTCAGTGTTCTTCGCGGTGCCAGGTCCAGATTGTTCAGAAGATATATTTTTTAGACTTCATTTTTCGAGTGCATGCAGACTTCATCAAATCGAATTCAAGCATAGGCGACTTTTATAGAGGTAGAATAATAACTTCTATTTTCTATCACTAAAATTCTTCTATTCTTGTCTTAGGTTTTCTCTCGCATGTCAAAGTAAATGATAGAATTTCCAGAATCTGATCATCTAGGTTCACATATTTCAGCGCCAACAGCAAAACCCATGTCTTAGTTTTTTTTGAGAAAATTGCCCCGTTGCTTCCATTTTTGAAGCATTGTGCTTTTTTTTCCGAAGATTCCTTTGCATCTGGGCCAAAAACACATTTTTTTCCAAAATCGAATCATCTGGGTTGGCTTAGAATTCCATTGCTTACAAAACCCATATGCCAATTTTTCTCAAGAAAAATCCCCCCCGGAAACCGTAAAACCCCTACAGTTCTCGACTGAAAAACCTTTGCATGCCTTGCTAAAACTCAAATTTTTGAATTTTTGACAATCTGGGTTGCCTTCGAATTTAATTCTCTACAAAACCCACGTTTCAGAAAAATTCCGAATTTTTTTCCGCAACTGGCTATTTTTAGCCTCATTCAGAGCCTTTTTCAACTTTTTTTGAAAGTTGTCCGAACATATCCAACTTTACAGTAAAAAATCCAGATTTTCAAAATGCAATTCAACCCCATAGAATACAAGGCCAAATTGGTCTTGGTGCATGACTTTTTGAAAACCTTAGACACAAACTTGGGCCATGTCTATACAGTGGTCAAACTGAGTACGTTGGAAGGCGTTAGCAGCACCACAGTGAAGAATCTTGAGCATTCCAAGTTGCTGGCAGCAACATCTATTCCTATCACGGTTTTGATCTCGAGTTCGTCATTGCTTAAGCATTACGACTCATCCACAAGACAAATCAGATCAGTCGATGGGAGAGTTAGTTGCAGTCTCAAGCCGAGGGACATTGAGAAGTGCTTTGCTATTCCACCCTGCTCAGAAAATTTTACCATAGTCATAGAGGATTACGTCAAGATATGGGAGGGAGACAAGGAAAGATCTCAGAGAAAAGTTGCTCAAAGGTGGCTAAAAGAACAGAAGACCAACTTGCCAAAGAAGGTTGGGCGTGGGGAGTTCAAGGCTGAGATTGCCATCCTGATTACTTTGCTCAAATGGGTTACGGTAGAAGTAGGTCGAGAGGCGTTCTTATGATCCATTGGGTCATTACTCAGCACGGTTGGAGCAAAGTAATATACATAAGCCAGCACTTGAGGACTTTTGGGCCAACTGCGAAGACGAATTTGAAGTGCACCGACGTCATTACTGTAGACTTACTCTTCCTCAGCTTGCTGATTTCCTATTAGAAGATGTTGAGGGTTTGTCAAATGATGACAGAGAGGTGTTGCTTAGCACTTACGTCAAAGATCAAATTGCTTGCCAGCCACTTCGCCAACCAGATTGGTATGCCAGGGAGAGTACTTCAATTGAGGACTTGTCGAGAGCAGTTATCAAAACTAGCATGCGCTTCTTGGATAGCAAGAGAAGGCGAAGGACAGTTCTAGTTACGGAGTCGCCAGTAGGGTTTTCTTCACTACCTTCTACCTCAAGGTCAAGGCCTCGAGTTAAGGTTATCTTGAAGCCACCTGAAGGTGTTAGAGTTAGTGGGAACATGAAAGGGAGAAGCACAAGCAAACGGAAGCAGAAGTAGGTCGAGCAGGCGCTGGAAGTTCCAATGGAGACAGTGATACAGGCTAAAGCTGGTTTTTCATCTCGTAGTTCACCTTTTCCACCACAGTCACCTCCCATTGTTATTGACTCAAAGCCAAAATCACCAATTCGGCAAGCCTCAATGCCAGTTGATCCATCAGAGGTTGATACAGCAGCAGTAGTCTCTCCTCGAGAAGATAATATTTATCATTCATGTTGGCTTGAGAGTTCTTTAGGGAGACAGAGGCGAAAGCCTTCATACCAGCTTGATCTATCTGAGTTTGGAAGTCCTTATCAGGATAAGTCAAACAAGAAGAGCAAGAAGCAGGTGCACATAGAGAAGACTCCTGAAGCAGAGATCGTCGTTGAAGTTGCTACACCACCAGAGGGCAAGAGCCTGGATGAAGTTAAAGTTGGTGATTTCACCTTTGTTAAAGCTAATCTTGGCAGGAGCATTTGGCAAACAGACGTGAGCCTCTTTAAGGTTGTTGCAAGTAATCCTGAAGAGTGTATCATGAAAGATGGAGAAGATAAGGCAACCCTCAAGGCTGAAATCAAGCAACTCCGACACTACATCTCAGGTCTCGTTTATGGAAACTCAAGCAGAGCACTTGGTCTTCCGCACCTTCAAGGGACACCTGCAGAACAACAGAAGTTGGATCGATTAGTCAATTGTGGAAAGCTCTTGGACAATTGGATTGAAGATTTCATTGTTGTGGGCCGATACCTTCTCACAAAGTTATATCAGTTGAGGCATAAGGCGCATGATCTTCTTTAGGGGATCCATCAGCTTGAATTATCTGTAGCAGAAGGCAAGCCAAAGGACCTGATACTCATATCTCAATTGGCAGTTGCATACGACGCCATTGTAGCAGATGAGGATAAAAGGAAGGTTTTCGCTTGGAGAGAACAACATCTCTTCAAAGTGGAAACGTATGAAAGAATCGAAGAGGATGTTGACAGAGCTCTCAAACTCATCAGTGGGTTTATCAGTTAGATCCCATGCCACTATCTTCTTGAGGATGGTACATATGCTGAGCTTGATGCAATGCAGACCGAGTTTGAGAAGCTGGTTCGTGATAGTTTGGATGGAGATCCTGTGGCGTCCAAGTTGGATCACTTCTTAGTGATGACAACTAGTTTCAACAAGGCAACTGAAGAGGTTAGAGAATGCATGAGGATGATCAAAGATGTTGAGAAGGAGTTGAACAGGTAGTCTGTCATCGTGGATAGTGTCAAAGTGCCAGAAGATGAGACGGTCGACCAGTTTCTGGACGAGGTGATAGCTTGTGATGGCTTGGAGTAGCAGTTAGTTAGATCCTGCAGTTATTCCCGAGGATAGAATTAGAAGCAGCAGTTAACTCGACATCAGTCTTGAGTTCTAATTGCTGATTTTATGCATGCTTATCTCATCCTCAAAGATATTTTTTGGAGGAGTTTAGACTTTCAGTTAGGATCAATTAACTGATGTTAGTTATCAGTTAAATTTCATTTCAATAAGGACTTTCATGTTGCACATGTCCAGTTAGTTTGGTTTTGTTTTGGTTAACTGATGGTAGCTTTCTAGTTAACTGTATAGTTTCATTTATTTAGGTTTAGTAATAAACTCTTGCATCCTTGCAAGACTCGTGTTAACTCAAGGTGATTTTAGGGTTCCCTACACCTTGAAGTTCTATAAATAAGAGCGCCCTTGCTCATTTGTAATTAACTTTTGCACGTGATAGCATACATGCTGAGCAACCTTACCTGTAGTATTGCTATTCTGTATCTGTTCAAGAACTTTTATTGTGATAATAAATAGCTGAGCTGCCTTACTTGAATGTTATTATTATGGTACTTGTTCACCTTAGATTAAATATAATTGCTGGTTTGATCATTCATTGTGTGTGTCTCGTTTATACAATTTGCTGTCCCAGTTATTCTTTCATGTTGTGATTAATAAGCTTTGTTTCATATCTACACCTCAGATAGGAGTCGTCTCCTCCTTGGGAATTTAGAAGTAAGGTTTATCGTGTGTTGTTGTGATTAATAATCTTTGTTTCATATCTACACCTTGGATAGGATTCATCTCCTCCTTGGGAATTTAGAAGTGGAGATTGTCGTTTGATGTTGTTGCCAATAACCTTTCTTTCAGCCTACACCTCGGATAGGAGTCGTCTCCTCCTTGGGAATCCTGACTTAAAGATTATCGTATACCATTCCTTGCTCCTAAGTCCTCATGCTTTGTTTCTTGAGGAAATAGGATAGTTTAGCGTTTGCCTAGTTGTAGTTAAAGATCTGCAAAACCAGAGAAAATCCTTAGCTGCAACGTATTAGGTTTTGTTAACCTTGTGCCTCTTCCAGCTGAGTGAAAAAGATAGGATTTAGATCATTTACTTTTTCACGCATATTAGCAAAAGAGGGAGCTTCCCCTCCTAATTTGAAGAACAGTCATTATGCACTGTGCATAGTTGTCCGTTGCCAATACGCACTCTAGAGGTGCGAATTGTAACGCCAACACTAACATTTCGTCAAAATCAACATTCCCTAGGATTAGAATGAAATTGAGTGTGCTCATCAGTTTCTATATAGTATCTTCTATGTAGCACATTAAGCTCAAACAAGAATGTGTTTGAATCTACAGTGCCTAGCCCATGAAAAATATGGTAGAGATGATAAGAGAAATTATCTTCATAGGAGACTCCAATTGGTGTGGCAATCAGAAATTTGAAAGTGCTCATTTAATTGGCATGGCTCTCCACTTCTGCTTTTACTGTTCCATTGCTTCTTTTGTCCATAGAGTCTAATAAACAATGAATGAAGATGCATGAGGTCAATATTATCTCTTAGTAGTTTTTGGAAAATTCCCCCTTCTTTGCTGGCAGCTTCTGTAAGAATCAAGAGGAGAACCAAGAGGACTTAGTGGTTCTCTTGCTTTCTGAGTTACGGGCAATATAACCTCGGGGGATTACTTGCTTCTTCTCCTGAAAATAAAAAAGAGTTTTAATAGGTCTGGCAACCACCTTATTCAGGTACAGCTAATTGCACTGTCTCCATGTCTAGCAACTCAACTATTTTCTCAACAGCTTCTACAATAGGATCTTTTGTAATTTTAGATTTCTGAACAAAATTTCTTCTGTGATAAGTCAAAACTGTGGAATATGTTTTGATAGGGCTGCCAAAATTCCATCGTTCCTGCTTGACTTCTTGCTTTGATGTTTCTTCCCTTTCTTCAACTGCTGATGGTTCTGCTTGTGCATTCAAATCGAATGATTTTGAAGGACTCGCATCCTATTATCTCTCCTATTAGTCATGCATCTAATATGACATACTCAATAGAACATCTTACATAGGAAAAAAAATTGAATGTTAAACCTTATTTCTATTTAACCCCTGTAGTGCTTGCATCCTAACTCAATTCAAGGAAAACTACTCTTGTTCTTTGACACCTATCGGCGGCAATGGTGCCAAAAAGTATGGAATATGCTCAATGTCATTTTAATCCTCGAATGTTGTTCCACAAAGAGTCTCCAAGTTACTGCTTAAAACTGAGTTCTGTATGAAAATGCAGATCTAATTTAATTGAGGATTTTTAATAGATGGAAGAAAAAGATAAGATTAGAGGGAATACTAATTCTACTTTTCAGGCTGAAAATTAAATTGCTTCATATTACAATTAACATGCTGAAAGTGTAATGCTCAAAAAATCAAATCAGAGCAGCAAAGAGACATAATAAATTTATCATTCAACTTATTCAAACTATATCCGAACTGATAATTAAACAATAAAAAGAACAAACCCAAGCTGATCACTACTCTTCTTGGGCTTGACCATTCTTGATCAGATTGATGCATGCAAACACAATCTCACATCTCACACAGCAACAAGTCTTTTATTGATCAACCAATCATATACAACAACAATTAAAGATTGGTGCTATAAGTTCTTTCGGAATTATATAGATACTTTCCTCTTAACCATGAAATTATATAGATACTTGCAGTGGCATCTTGTTATAACCATATCTAGAACATAATGGCACCTATGCAACTACCAAACAACTTTTACAACAACTTTTAAAATCAATTTGTCCTCTGTCAATCTTCTTCAAGCTGTTTTCCTCTTTGACAATTACCAAACAAACATCCAAAAACCATTTGGCATGTTGTGCAATGAACATAATCTCCTTGGATCCTTGTTTTGGAGCATAACTCTTTTTGGAGCACTGCTATATCGATAGCTGAACAACTACCTTGTGCAACAGATCTGTCTTGTGCCACAAGTTCGACATCTCGCTTGGCAAGTCTGCCATAAAATCATAATATAAAACAGAAATCACTTCATAGGTATAATTGTGTAAGATAGTTAGAAATGAGTTTGGCAAGAGGGTTTTCATGATTATAGTTTAAAAACTTAGATTTGGTAAAAACTTGGTAAGATTTTTGAACATTAAAAAACACATACATTTGTAAAATAATATTTAAAAATATGCATAAAACTGAATTTACAAAGGTTATAAGTAGTTTTTTGTATTAATCTCTTACAAATTTCATATGTGGAAAACAGGAGTCTAGAAGAACTTTTATCATTTGCTTTTTAAAACCAAAGTGGGGGTCTAGGGGCAAAGTGTTGATGTTGTAGCTTCGGGCTACATACTTCCGCCTTGCTTGTTGAACAATAAATTTCATATAGCCTAATGGCTATTTATTTATTGCATTTATTAAAGTGAAGAGGCGCTTCACTTGGCAACATATTATATTTCATTTGGGCCGACTCTCCTTGTAATTCGCACCATTCATTTGTAAATACATTTCATTTGTGGCCGACCTTGTTCATGAAGAGGTGCGACCTCTCCTTCACATTGTGTATATATGAGATCATTTCATTCCATCAAATCATCAAGTCAAGTTCGTCCATTCCCATCTGCAAGTGCGAATTTTCTCCTACAGCAGTTCATGTCTTTCAAGGAGTGCGATTTACATCTGTGTGTGCATCAAGTGTGGTGCTGATTATTGGCCTTGTGATTGGCCTCATTGTAAAGAGAATTGTTGCCATCATTTCAATATATAAGAGAGATTTTGTTGCTGGGGTTTTCCCCTCAAGTTGGAGGGTTTTCCTAGGGTATATTGCTGTGTCAATCTGTGTGAAATTGTTTTTATTTCTGCTTATTTAATTCTGATCCTAAACTTAACACAAAGGGGCAACACCTCTCATGGGGTTTTGTGGGCAGAGGAGCAGTGCTCCTTGTGGGGTCTGGGGGAAAGGTTGATGGACAACACCCCTTGCAAGCTCCGCATGAACCTTCATCGTGAATGCTCAAATGCTCGAAGAAAAAAGAGCTCAAATGCTCAAAAAACCTAGTGCAAAAAATGATAAAAATTACTGTTTTGTGAAGCAAACTGTCTTATTTGAACACTTGCCAAGTTTTTCTGTTGAGATTACATGTTATTGGTGAGTTTTACTTTTCACCAAAAATTGCCAATAACTCATGGGCCTTGTTTGATTTGTGTGCACTCGTGAGTCTTGTGAGTTATTAGCAATTTTTTGAACTATGTTCATGATACAAAAACATGCCTAGGGAGATGAAGAGGATGTACAACAATATATGTTTTTAGGGTTCATTAGTTGACAGGTAGGGCACAACTCATCAAAAAGTGCTTCAAGTGACTTTGTGTTATGTGATGATTTTTGAGGTTTCACTATGAAAACACCACTTGTATGAAAATAAAAGACCTAAGGAGCTTCATAATGGATGATTCATAATGACCAAGAATTATTGAAGGCTTTTTTAATGGGTTATCGATCTAAGTGGGCTTGATCATTCAGGGTTGGCTCTAAAAAATGTAGGCCCTCTCCTCTAGCACCATTACTCAAAGTGAGACAAGGGGAACAAGGTATCTCAAGCAGAGTGAATGGTATATCAACAAGGAGAGGACAATCTTGGGCCAATGCTTAGGATTATGACATATCATCTTATTCTTTAGGTTTTGCAATTTCTAGGGGGTTATTCTCTTGAGGTCTTAACATAGGACAATAAAAGTGAAACACAGATATAAGAATTGGGCTTTGACGACCATGGCCTAATGACAATTAAGAACAAGCTTACTAGACCTCATTAATAGTAGGTTTAACAATCATGCAAGTGTACCTAAAGATATAACAATTTTCATTCACCACAATTGAATCCCCTTAAGCTTCATACACACACACCTTACGAACTCACCATTACAACCCTATGGATGTTTATCTAATGCAAGCTCACTAAAATATACATTCCTAAAGTAATGGGCTATAAGGTGGCAAAAATCCTACATGCATAAATCTCTCAAGATCTCATTCTAGTGTAACTCTCGCCAAGTTATAAAACTAATTAGTGCATGTAGATAGAGTAGGACACTAAACTAGAACAAAAATAAAAGGATGTTATGATATTTTAAATGTGGCGGTGGACAAATAATAGTAAACTGGTGCCTTGGTCATATTGGGCAACAAAGTCAAGTTTCAAACACACATGCAAGGAAAATATGGAAACTAGGAATGCATTCATGAACCATAAGCTAGGCTCTATGATTAAATAAATACATTCCTCTATGTAGCTAGGAATATTCAAAACAAAGTCTACTTAGTAATCCATGATTGAATAAGGTGAAACCATATATTGCATTAGAAAAATTGTACCAAATGCACTTTGATATCTTTTACAGTGCCTTCATGAATCAACTAACTATTACAATAGTAGACCAACAAGTGTGGCCTCAGGAATAGATATATCATACCCAACCCTTGAATTAACCCAAACAATCATGGAGACATTTGTGTCCTGAAGAAATCCCTACATTTTACACCTTTCCTTGGCTTGTAGCATCCACTTGACACAGAATATTGAATCCAAGCCTTTTGCCAATACCCTAAAATATTCTTGATTAAAAATGGAGAACACCTCTACAATAACGCAATGCTCAAAACTAACTAACCGACCCTTATATAGATTGAGAATTGTATATATATAGCATTACAACATCCTCAAGTTGCTTGCATAAGAAAACAAGGGTTGTTTGCATAGGTTGCACATGTCCGCTTACATCATGTTCATATGGCACTATGTACATGAAACCATGCCCCTTACATCAACAACCATTCCAAAATCACATACTTGAGGGGCCCAAAGGTGTTGAGATGTGTTTGAAAGTCTTCCCCTATCTCATCATGTAGATTTGGGACCATTGATGACATCTTGGGTTGTGTAGGGAGGTAGGTGAAACCCTATGTACAAATGGCAGAGGTCCACAAAAAGAGCTGTCTGGAAGATGTACAACTAATAAAAAAAGTTTGGGAAGTCCAAAATTAAGGGAGTGGGGGACTTTGAGCAAAGACATGTGAGGAAGGGAAATCACAAAATCCCAAAATCAGGGAATGGAGGTTTGGAGACTTAGGCAACCTGTGCGCCAAGGTAAGGGAAAGTCTAAAATTCTAAAATTAGGGAATAGGGGGAAATGGGGACTCGGGGATTTTGAGTAAAGACGTGAAGAAACTTGAAATCTTGAAATAAGGGAAGTTAGGGGGTTTGGGGACTTGGGCAACTTGGGAGCCATAATAAGGGAATGACCCAAAGTACAAAATATGGAACTTGGGGCAATGGGGTCTCGAGGACTTTGAAAAAAGGCATGATAGAAAGGGAAATATTGAAATCAAGAAATTAGAGGGTTGGGGACTTTGAGGAAATGGGTTCCAAGGTAAGAAAAAGACCCAAAGTCTGAAATTAAGGAACTTTGGGGAAATGGGGTCTTGTGGATTTTGTGGAAAGACATGTCAGGAAGAGAAATCTCGAAAGCCTAAAATTAGGAAAATCAAGGAGTTTGGGGACCTGAGCAACTTAGGTTCCAAGATAAGGGGAAGCCTTTGAAGTTCAAAACCAAGGAACTTGGAGACTTTGAGGAAAGCCATGCTAGGAAGGGAAATCCCAAAATTCTGAAATTAGCGGGGTTGGGGACTTCGAGGAAACAAGTGCAAAGGTAAGGAGAGTTCCCAAGTTTGAAATTAGGGAACTTGAGGAAATGGAGATTCAGGGACTTTGAGGAAAGGCATTCTAGGAAGAGAAATTCTAATTCCAAAATCAGGGAAATTAGTGGGGGTGGGGACTTTGAGGAAACAGATGCCAAGGTTATGGAACTTTTGAAATCTTGAAATTCTACCCAAGCCTGAAAATTGACCCAAAAACCCTCATACTTAAAGTTTTTTGAAATTTAGGCTCATGAAAAAGATATGAAGGGGGACAAAGCACAACACTAAGCACAAGTTGACTAAGGGGTCACATTGATGGAACTCTTTGATCAAATATCAATGATGGGAATAGCAGGGCCAAGGCAATATAGAGGACACACGACTTAAAAAATTCTGCCTTTTTAGGGCATGCCAACATTGGCTTTAGTTGGGGATGTGTGACACTTGCAAGCACAACAAGAATCTAGCTGCATCTTCTGCATGCAGACCACAAATAGACATGGGGAGAGGAGAGAGGGGTAACAAAAGGCAAACACAGAGGGGTTATGTACTCAACAACAACTTACATCCAATCTCACTGAGGCATAGAGGAAATTGAAAAGGTGCTGCAAGCAAAATTTGAAGATAGTTGCAGGTCAGATCTTGCAAAGAAAATCCATGGCACTTGGCCAGGGATAAAATCCCACTAACTACTTGCCTTTGGCAAAAAGAATCTGTAGGAAGGAGCTGATCATCCTCAAGATGAAAGTACATCTGTCACTCAGCTGCTACCAAACATACCTCTTGCATGCAAGCATGTGCAAACTGCCATTGTCAAGAGAACCATGTGGAAACTAGAAACGACAATCATCTTGACATGACAACCACAAGAAGTAGGGGCCATCATCATGCTTATTCATATAGCAATACACATTTCCAAACTCTATGGTAGCATGATACACAACTTAATCTGTACTCAAATCAGCATGAAGAAAAAGACTCACATGAACTTCAAACTGTGTTCTCTAATGTTTCTTTGCATATCCAAATTGAAATTTTAAATGATTTCAGTGATCCCTGACTACAAACTGGAAAACAGTCTCTTCCAAGAAAAATGGTGAAAAAACAAAGTTTGACTTAAAAATATTTATAGATGATTTTTAGATTTTTACTTCTTTGGTTTTGAATAATTCTTTCCACATGTTCTTTTACAGCAAATTTGTTTCCTTTTGCCTCTTTTAGATGAACACTCTTCCAAACACCTAATTGTTCAAAGCTCTTAAGTGAAGACTTCAAGACCTTATCATTTATAACTATCAGTGCAAGCAGTTAATTACCACTGGCAGAGGGATGGCATGATTTTAACCAGTGAGCAGTGCAAGAGTAAACTCTACAGGACTGTGGACATGTCTTACTTCACAGAGTTTTCTTATCTTTCAGATAATGGATTTTATGTCACCATATTTTCATTTTGAATTTAGGACTAAAGTGCGACCTTTTGCAGGGCTTAGTTATGCAGGTCATGTTTTTATCATTGGTTCATTTTTAAAATTAACTTCTTACATTTTAGTTGTTTGCCTGTCTATACAAAGTACCCTATGGTTTTCAATTATGCAAGATGGATTTTGAAATCAGATGGATTTGATAATTTTTTTTTTTTGTGACCACAGGTAAAAGCTCTCAAGTTCCTCAGATCCTTTTAGAGGAAGGTTTTGAGCCAATCTTATGTACCCAACCGAGGCGGTTAGCTGTAGTTGCCATTTCCAAGATGGTTGCCGAGTTACGTGGATGTGAACTTGGGGAGGAAGTTGGCTGTCAAATTGGTCAGCTTAAGGTCATAACAAACAGGTATTTAAATCTCTCCTCTTTATTAAAGTCAATGCTAAATAACAATCAAGATACAATTCTTATTAAAAAACAAGTTAATGAAGCCATTCATTCTTTGTGAGTTTTTTGCCCTTCCTATTTTCAGTAAAGAAGCAACCAACATGACATTGCTTTATCATTCTTTTTGCAGCTAGCTTTGTACTGTTTTAGTAACTTGTCAATTTATGGTCTGATCTGTTATTAGGAAAGAAGTAACTGACCTGGAAATACTTTTCCTAAATTTTGAACCCCCCTTTTTTGGATTAAGCAACTTGTATATATGAACTTATTACTTTGATGCTACACAGAATGATTTTTGGATATGCAATTTTCAATCTTTCTGCTCTTTCTCAGTGGATCCTTCTTATAGTTGCCAGGATTCTCCATTATGGGAACATAGACAATGTACCAGTCCCCATACCCAAAATTTCCGGTGAATCATTTACATATAAAATAGCCGTCTCCTTATTCATTTAACTCACATACCCTAATTTGATTGGCATCCCCGTCCCCGTACCAGTACCAGTACCCTGGGTCTCCCGGTAACTATGTAATAATAAATCCTGCTTTTATCCTTTAAGCTTTTCTTGCACAATAGATTCCATACCCTCTCTCCTATGTACATCTTTGCTCTTGCACTGTAGTGTACTGACATCAATAAGAGGCACAACTTAGTATAAACATAAGATAAATGGAGATGCTTGAACACCAAAAGACATGATCTAGAAAGTATAGGAAAAAAACTCTCCAAAATAGAATAATCGTATGCCTATCAAAATAGATGGGTAAATAAGGTGCGGTTTAGATCTGGATACAACTAGGAGAGTGACTTTCATTTACAATGATGAGGTAAATCAAGGTTTTTGTGATGTTTTTATACGATTTATTTTAACTATTTTTGACATGATTTATGTTGACTAGAGATTTCCTAAGTAATTTAAAAGAACACTGAAGCAAAGATGCATTGATAGTAACTACATTAGAAAATTTTGGTAGTTCAAGATCAGGGGTCTGGGGGTTTAGTGAATTTAAGGATTTTGAGAGAGTTAGGAAAGGTGCCAAAACTGGTTTAAAACTAACAAACATCAAGAATTATATTTGTCATTGCATATATTCACTTCAAGTATGTGTTCAATGGATCATTTGTTATCCTTACAAGAGAAATTCAAAGATTCTTTGTTAAAATAAAATTTGACCTTTATTATACCAATACCCATGCTAACTCAACATGTTTGGAAGGGGAATCTTGATAGTTTTACTTTTCATGCACAAGACATCCTCAACAATTGGATTAACCGTTGATCTTTGGATGCCCTCCTAATCAACTTCTTGAGTAAGACACAATAATTTTCATGATAGTTTTGATTTTGAGGACATATGTCATGCAAAAATAGCGATACACAAGGTTGGGTCCCTGCCCTGACAATTCCATTTCAATGAACCTGATATTTTGGGTACTTAGATGGGGATGAATCATTACCTTGCTCTACCCAAACATCAGGTTGGATGCCAAAGTCACCCTTGAAATGTTTTATGTTCTCTCGCTGCTGCTTTGGCTAAATCACCAATTCTAGAATTCTTACATGTAGTTTGGATAGCTTTGGGATGCTTCAATGTCCCTTGGAACACCCCAAATTTTTTGAGGTGCCTCTAGTGAAAAATGAACACTAAAAGCTGAAGAAAAAAGAAAAATGAAGGGTGGGTTGATCCCACAAAGATATGACATCATACTACACCCCCCAAACCCCAAAACATCGATTTTGATTTTTGGAGAGGTGAAGAGAGGAGAGAAGGTATGCGTGTGCACATGTGCGTTTGTGGGTGTGTGCATGTGCGTGTGTATGCCGAAGATCCAGGCAATATGGTTTTCCATCTTGGACAGTCAATCTGGAATCCCTAACCTAGAAATTCCATGGAACATAAGAAAAAACACATGAAAGAGAAAATCTTGAGTTGACATACCTATACATACACAAAAATTTCTTTTTCTTTTTCTGTTAAATTTTCACATTTTTTTAATTTTAGTTCAGGTTTTTATAAATGATGTCTTGATTACTAGCCATGATATGTTCATGGATTGTTATTTCAGGTCGAAAATTATTTTCAAAACTGCGGGTGTCTTCTTGGAGGAACTAAGAGGTGAAGGGTTAGCTGGAATTTTAAAATACAAGGTGGTGGTTCTTGATGAAGTTCATGAAAGATCTGTTGAATCTGATCTCCTTCTGACATGTATAAAACAATTTATGCTGAAAAATAATAAGATCAGGTAAAAATCTGTTCTACGTTGGATATGAATTATTTGTTCTGCTTTGGAATTTATATGTTTCTTCATTATAATTGGCAGCACACAAGATGAGGAATGATAGTAAGGCCAATAGTGAAAATTGTTGTGGCCCTGGGTACTTGACTTGAGACTTTATCTAGCATGCTGGCCTTTTGAATTTAGTGTTATTGTAATTGTATTGAATGAGCGTTGGTTTTGCAGGCACTAAGACCTGAACCTTGCTGTTTTAACAGAATTCTTCTTCTAGTTGGTTTGGAATTTGTTTCTTGCAAAAAGATAAAATTATATCTATGCCAAAAAATAGTTTTTACCTATCGAATTAAAGTTTTTGGATTAAACTTTGTGAGTTTAATTTTAATCAATGTTTTGGATCACACTCCATGATCCATCATTAGGATGAACAAAATGATAAGAAGATTGCAAGAAGGATTACTTAAAAGAGATGCAAGTGGGAAGACATGGAAACCAAAGATTGAGGAAAAGGTGGGAAAAAACAGAAAAGGTTTGGGAAACCCAGATGTCATGCCCCCGAAATTTGAAATACAAATAAATTAATAAATAAAATAAATGACAATATAAATATTAAAAATATAAAAAATAAATATCAACAATTTAATATTATTATAATTATAATTACTATAATATAATAATATAAAATATACATACAAAATTAATATAAAAATAAATGTGTTAAAATAAGGAAACATAAAATATATTAATGTAAACATAAATAATATATATATTAAAAGGAAATTCTTTTGTGAGCAGCCAGCGATTCAAGGAAGATATTAAAGTAAGAGAATAAGCAGCGATTATGAGCAATCATTAGGATTATTATTGTTTTAAATAAAACAGCGATTATGATATGAAGGCAGTGCTTGAGATTATAATAGGCAGCAATTAAAATAAGGAGTGTAGTGATGTCCTTGAGGAACAGTAAATAATGTAAATGCAGCGATCCAACAATAATGGCAGCACTTAGGCACCATCATTATAAGGCAATGAATGTAATAAAGAAGAATACGATCAAGAAGAGCAGCGACCTCTAGGAAATAAAGTAATTTCCAAAGGCAGTGTTTCATAAGGAATTGCTAAAAGCAGCGATTTATGTTATGTGAAGAGAGTTTAAAAGGTATGAGTTTAGTTTAGAAAAGGCAGCTATTATTCCTTAATAAAAGGTGATGACTTTTCAAGAAGTTATCTCCTTTCTAAGAGATGCATCATTTCATTTAATACATGGAGATATATAAGGAAAATGAAATCATTTGCAAAGGACATCAAGGAAGGAAAATGAATTAGAAATCTGAATTAAAACAACAGATTGAAAGAAATGGAATATCATTTGGGATTTGAGCAGATATCAAGAAATGTGTAGAAAATAGTTCAATGAGATATATATGAAGACAAATGATAAATCAATAATAAGGGAAGTAAGTTTAATATAATTACATATACACATATAAATTCATATGAATTATATATATATACGATTATGCAATAATGATGCTTGCAGCAATTATTAATCCTTATTCGTAATTATTCATTTGATCTAATCTATTTGTTTCTCTTTAAGCAAATCTTCTGAATATTTGTAGCGCTCAGAAAATTAAGAGTAATTTTCAAACCATTTAACACAGCATTAAAGAGAAATTAAAATGTTCTAAATTTATTCAAACCATTATAAATAAGTTTCCGAAAAGTCAACATTTCACATAACTCTTCCAAATGAAATAAAGAGAATTTGAATTGCATTTCATAAAATAATATCATCAATGTAATGAATCAAAACATAAGTCTTTCAATGATTTACTCATATACATATATTCATCTTCACTTGGAGGAATCAATCCTTCTAATAGAACATCTTTTCTATGCTAAGTTATAAAACTTTAACCTCTTAAAATCAATGATACATTAAATACTTTCAAAATATACTTCCATTTCAAGTTTCAACAAGGATGTCAAAATGTATATATACATATATAATGGGCTTCACAAGCCAAGTCTGAATGATACACAAGTACATCAATAGCAAATAACCTTGGATCCACCAACCGCCGTGACACCATGGTCTTCTTGCGAGCTGGGGCCAAGAATGTGATTCAGGCGCCTTTTCCGCCCAACCACGAAGTCCATGACTTCCCCGGGTCCCTTCCTAACTCGAAGGAATCCCCGGCCCTGCATAAAGGAGCCTAGCAACCCGAAACGGTAAAACAGGAGGGCACTCTCGGTGCGTGCCTGATGCCTATATGCATTTCTAACATGAAATAAACACATTTCTTGCAACAGGAGGTGGCAGAGACTCAAATAAATTTCTAGGCTTTTAAATAAACAATCCATCTATTTCAATGGTACAGTGCTTGGCCAAGCAAAATAATAAATGGTAGAATTAGAAAAGGTAATACTACCGTCTCCGTTTGCCCACCTTCGGCACCCTGTCCCGGAAGTTACCATAGTGAAGTAAAATAATACTTAACAGAAACTTTATACATTTTCAAACAGGCTTCCATCATTTAATCAATTCTAAAAGAAGTGAATTTTCAGTACATTCTTTATATTTCAGTTGTAAGATGTCATTTATCCTTTGGTAAGTGTCCCTTTTAATTTGGATAAAGAACATATATATATATCTTGATAATTTTCAGTGCACTAATTGATAGTAAGAACAGTGTTTTCAATTTTCAATATGCATTTCTATTCTTACAAGCTCAAGCTGACTGAAAGTTTTAATTCCCTATTTCAATACAGGCTACAGAGTAAAATAATTTACTGATACAATGCAATCTGAGGTTTGAAAGATAATCTTTCATTCATATTTCATGTTGTATTCCTTTTAACATATTCAAGGTACTTTCCAGTTTACATGATGTCTCAAAAACACTTCTGTTCTTGTTTCAGGTTTATCAATTCAGAGATATTTGTATATATTCAACAGAATTCATTCTACTTTCTGATACATGGCTTTTCAAGACAATTCTGTCCTTGCTTCAGATTTAATAATTCAAAGATATTTATATAATAGAATTCATACTATTTTCTGTTTCATGGCTTTTCAAGATATTTCTGTCCTTGCTTCAGGTTTAACAATTCAAAGATATTTATATAGCGGAATTCATACTACATTCAAGATATTTCTGTCCTTGCTTCAGGTTTATCAATTCAGAGATATTTGTATATATATTCAACAGAATTCATACTACTTTTTTGGGAAAGAGTTTCCTGTTTCAATTTGTATTTGGCACACAATGCATGGGTATCTATTTATATATATATATATATATAGGTATACATATATATATATATATATATATATGTATGTATGTATGTGCAGTCATTTTGTATATGCATACATATATATATATATATGTGTGTGTGTGTGTGTGAAGAAATTCATGTTCAGCTGTGTAAAATTCGAAGTAAGAAATTCTGGTTTTCAAATCTGTGCAACGAATTTACTGGCCGTGCACACATAACAGGGTATTTTACATAGTTTCCTTACTGGCATTGAGCGACCAAAAGGGCTCAGGGGAAAGCCCTTGCCCCTCCCATGGGGAGGGGGCGAGGCTGTGAGGGCTCGTGCCCTCCACAGGCCGCGGCCTGTGGAGGGCGCGAGCCTCCACAGTCCACGACCTTCCCATGGGGAGGGCAGGGGAAATTAATTCCCACAGCAATTTCAAAACTCAAGAAAAAGAAAGGCATTCGCCCAGTATAAACTGCATTCGGATTTATCTCAAGCCATTTTGGTTTTTATTAAGATGACAGAATTTTTAAACAAACAGATATGGAGACATGTAATTACACTTGAGAAAAATGCAGACTTGCCACAGAACGAAAACCCTAATTCTGAGGAAGGAATGGGTATTCTATAATTGCTACACAGAATATAAGCTGTTACCCAGATTTCAAAACGAAATTGGAAAGAATTCTCAGTTGTTTGTACTCTAAAACAGGGAATAATTCAATTCCTTACTGCAGTTTTTTTAAAATAAAGTTAAAAGAAGGCATAATGAAGAGAACCTGGTAAAATTTGGTTCTATTTGCAGATGTTCAACAGTACCTCCTTTCTTTCCTCTGTTCCAGAGCTCTGCGATGTATTCCATCAAAGTCTTTTCCTCTTTCTTAAAGCCTCCTCCTCTTTCTCGAGGATCATGCATAAAATTTTCAGTTGACAGCAGTTTGCAAGGATTGCCACATGCCCAGCAATTTGTTGGTTTTGAGACAGAATTTTCCAGAGCCCAATGCTCTCTCGGGCTGTTCATTCTTAATTCTTTTGAAAAAAAATATCCCCATATATCCCAAAACAGAATTATTTATATCCCTTTTATGCAATTTTTGAAAATTCATTTATGCAAAACAGATTTATATTATGTTTATTCTTTTATTTAATTTGTTTTTATTTTTAAATACATTTCTTTTAACAAAAACAGATTTAACCTTTTTTTTGCTCAAATATATATAATGAGAAATAAGGAAATAGAATAAGCCATATTATTTCATGATTTAATTTAACCTTATTTCAAATTCGCTATGCTAATCATTTCACGCAATCACATTGTAAAAACGAACATGACCTAATGCAGCTACATGATGTAAGTGGTGTGTGCATAACCGAGAGTTTCTCCTCCTCTACCCTGTCGAGAAGCTAACCTCCTTTTCCTCAATCACACTCTTGGCCTTCGATCTCCTTGGCCTTCGATCACCTGCCACTCAGATGCACTCAGGCGTGCAAAACAAAAGAGTATTAGTAACCATTGTAGAAACAATAATTAACTCATCATTTATATGAATGCATTCATAATTCTTAAAAGAAAACAATTATATTAAAGCATTGCTCTTAACACATATCACACTTCATATATTAAATCTCATAAGGTCATGGTCAAACATTATCTAAATAAGTCATGGTCAAACTAAGTCAATGGTCAAAATAAGTCATGATCAAAATAAGTCAATGGTCAAAATAAGTCATGATCAAAATAAGTCAATGGTCAAAATAAGTCATGATCAAAATATGTCAATGGTCAAAATAAGTCAATGTATGAGACGTGACAATATTAAAAATGGATTGAACCAATCTGGAGATATATATATATACAGACTAATATCAATGAACTACAGAAGACCAACCAGAAAAAGTCATCTGCATTAATAGTTATTACATCTGCATACTTAGATTATAGCAGTAACATAAATTCATAAATATTGTGGTATGCTATTTGATGTTTATGTTTACGTATGTTAATTCTATGCATTTCATGTAGAGCCTAATAGGTACTGCAATTCAAATTAAGTTATTAGTCCAACCATAAGTTATTCATGCCTCTATAATCGATCATGGGAAGAAGAGACAAAAGTACAAGGGGGATAGCAGTTATGAGATTTCATGCTAAGTAGCCCACCCATAATAGATGACTGAAGTGTCTGCCATTAGTGGGCCAAGGGGGTTGCCTATCCGCCCTTGGGCTTCGAAAGAAATGCACTAGGTGTCCTATTGTGGCTTCCTCTCCGATCTTCCCAATGGTTGATTATTAGATTGGATATTAACCTTAAATTCGTGTTGATCATAAGAGGGACGGATAAGGCTGCAAGGGTAGGGAATGCAAATACAAGTTGTTCTCCAAGTACACCACCCCATGTTGGATGACTGAAGTGTCTGCCACTTGAGGTCCAAGAGGGATGGTATATCCGCTCTTGGGCTTGGTATGGGTAGCTTCGGGTGGACTTATCATGCTCCTCATTCAAGTCCTAGTATGATCCAACTTCCAATGTGCATTATGGACATAGTGTGATTTATATTATTTGAAATAGTTATGTATTTACATGGTTTAAATAGATAAGATGTTTATTATAAATGTTTGATCACATGAATATTATCTAACATGATTTCTAGACATAAACCAAGATTTATCTTGCTTAAGGCATTTAATTGGTAAGATATAACCCGAACTACATTATAATTGTGATTCTAGGGCAAGGTTTAGGGTTATCTAAGAAGGGGACATTACAATTGGTATCAGAGCCAGGTTCCTGCTAGCCTGCGGACAAACGGACTTTAACCACCATTCAATTAGAATTCTTCATAAGTGGGGCCAATAATGCATTTCTATATTAGTGTGCCTTTCATGTGTATACTTTGTGACTTATGTGTATCCATATGCATACTTGTGACTTACGTGTACACTTTGTGACTTAAATGTATTCATGTGTGTATACTTTGTGACTTACGTGTACTCATATGTATACTTTGAGACTTACGTACACTTTGTGACTTATGTGTATTTGTATACCTTGTGACTTACGTGTATTCGTATGTACACTTTGTGACTTACATACACTTGTGACTTATGTGTATTTGTATATTTTGTGACTTACGTGTATTCATGTGTACACTTTGTAACTTGCATGTATTCATGTGTGTATACTTTGTGACTTACGTGTACTCATATGTATACTTTGACACTTACATACACTTTGTGACTTACGTGTATTTGTATACCTTGTGGCTTACGTGTATTCATATGTACACTTTGTGACTTATGTACACTTGTGACTTACATGTATTTGTATACTTTGTGACTTACGTGTATTCATGTGTACACTTTGTGACTTATGTGTATTCATGTGTATACTTTGTGACTGTGTATTCATATGTATACTTTGTGACGTACGTACACTTTGTGACTTACGTGTATTCATGTGTATACTTTGTGACTCACATGTATTTATATGTATACTTCGTGTATTATGTGTATTTATGTGTATGCTCATGTTTCGTGTCTTACGTGTACTTATACTCCGTTTATTGCACATATCTATGTGTTTGCTTCATGCTGGATGTGTCTTCAACAAGATTACTCCATGTGTGTTTATGATTACTTTATGCTTAAAAATTATGAAAATGTTAAAAATGTTGTCTGTCAAAATGCTCCTTGGGTTGAGAAGCACTAACATATTAACTTATCTAAAATTGAATTATTATTAATGTCCAAATGCAATAATGAAGAGTTGTAACTATTGAAGTGAAAAGGGTGTGACTCCCTCAAATTGGTGATATTGAAGGGAGAGCATGTCATTTGAGAAAGACATCCATAACATCATTGAAGAATTCAATTGAGAATAGAACCTTAAGTGATTTTGCAAATGAATTAATTTAGATTATCGCGAATAGTGATGATGTGAGAAAGGTTGTGATGTGAGAAATGTTGTGACTCCTAATATGAAAGGGTGTGACTCTTCAAATGAAAGGTTGCGACTCTTCAAAGTTGAAAAGTTGTGACCCTTCAAATGTGAGAGACTATGACTCCTTTATAACAAAGGATGGTGACTCCTTCAAGAAATGGATATAAAGGATGATTTAATTCACTGACATTTAATAAGCAACCACCACACGCCCACCCATCAGAAATCAAGCAATCATTACTCATCTATCCTATAAGAAACCAAGCAATCAAAATATCAAAAGGTCTCCCAAGAAAGGAATAATCAATCATAACAACTCAACATAGTTAATGATAAAACGTGGTTTTCAAATAGAAATCCACATGTTTCCCTCACTAGTCATAGAAATTTAGGCATAACTAAGATAAAAAGATGTATTAAGACTATCTTACACCGAGATATCATCTTAACCTAGGATGGTCAATCGCTTAAAATCCCAACAATAAACAATCCACAATGATTTACCCATAACACCCTATTTGAAACATAGAGTGAATTATTATGAGCATGCCTATTTGGAATTGGAAATAGTAATAAAAACCTAAATTCAATCAAACTTGGATCTGCCAAAACAACCTTTTGAGAGAATGTAATAAAGACAACTTAATTCTTGAATTTTAGAGAGACCTAGAAGAAAAGAACCATGGACACTATAAGTTGAAGTTTGTGTTTTGAGATTTATCAGAGGATATATTCATCAAGCTTCATTAATGCAGGAACACATTTATTCTATTCATTTTTGACAAGATCATAATGTGTTGATGTTTTAGCTGCGGGAGATATCCTTCTCTCAAAATCGAAATAATAAATGATATATAAATATTATTTTAAAGGCCGACCCAAGTTGAAAAGTCGCCTTGGTTCTTGAATGAGGCCAACCCTTGTGAAGAGTCGCCTTGCTTGTGAAGAGGCACCTTACTTTGTATATATGGAAGGAGATGCTCATTCATTTGATCATCGATTTTATTCAAAAGAGACATTCACACTTATCAAGGAGTTCGTGCATCTACAGCAGATCATATTATTGCATAAAGCAGATCGACATTAAGGAGAGATCATATAATTGTGTATTTGCATCTATGTGAGGTGCGATTATTGGATTATATTGGCCTTGTGTGTGGCCAAGATTGTAAGTAGATTTCTGCTCCTTTAAATTCAATATATAAGAGAGATATTTTGGTTGGGTTTTTTCTCCCTCGAGAAGGAGGGTTTTCCCAGGATAAATTCTGTGTTCTTTGTTCATTGTGTTGCATTTTTTGCTTATTCATTTATGATCCTAAAACTAACATGGTATCAGAGTGGGTTCAAAAATCCGATCAGATTTGTTTAAGCATTCCAGAGGAGTTTGTCATACACCGTGATGAGGGGTCGTATCATGGTTTGACTGCAAATTGAATATAGTCTGGGTGATTGCTTAGTATATTCAACTATAAGCGTTGAAACTGTCTGATGTTATTGTGAAGGTGTGCCTCTTCAGACATATACGTCTAGAGCCTCCCATATAACTGGCAACAACAAATTTGACATATCGTGTAATGTCCCCAATTTAGCCCTACGCTCTTCATTTGGATTTAGCCTATTTTCGGAAATCCATAGGCTACTTAGATGTCCAAATTTAGGGTTTCCACTTTCAGTAAGTCTTGCTTCTAGCTCAGTTCAACTTTCTGTTGGTTTTGAGGTGAACTTACTATTTTTGGCATTGGCTATTTTTAGTAAGTCTAATTTTGGCAGTGGCATCATCAATAGTTTAGCTTAGGTCATCATGCTATTTTTGGTAATCCATCAGTTTCAGTATTGGCGTTGGTTTTGGTTATCTCCTTGAATTGAGTTTTATACTTAGTCAATTTCATGTTTTTAAGTTGTACCCCACACCTAGACTTGATGACTTCAAGTTGTTTTAAAGAGGGGACATTAAGGGGTCAAGTTGAACATTTAATGATTTAATAAATGCTTTATTGTTGCATTTTGAATTGGACACCAAAAAGGGAAGATGAATAATATTTTATTATTTCAAAATAAAGTGAAAGGTTAAAGTGGCGTCCCTTTTGGAAGGTGAAGTGATTCGACTTCTTGGAATTCAAAGTGTTTCATTTGCCATTTGAAGCTTATTTATTGAGGCCTTGCTCATTCATTTTCATCTTTGGAAAATATTGTAAAGTTATGCTGCTGTTTTGAAATCCAAAATCCGGCTAAGGGAAAGCTTAGCAAGTTTACTCCATTCTTCGGGCCTGAAACTATGGTTCCCTAGATGGTCTATTGGGAGTGTGCTTCATCCAAAAGTACATATTGAGCATTATTGTGGAGTTTTGGTCAGATATTTCCAGTTTTCATGTTGCTGGTTATTATTTGGCTGAAGGAGATTTTTATATACAGCTTTTTGTGTGATTTAGTTTTGATTCTGGGTGTTGGTCCTATCAATTCCTTGACTATTGGCCACCCCTTTTGGAGAATTTCAGAATTTTTAATGAAGTGCAGATTTTTATCTAAAGAAATCGCCCCCTTTGGAGGCCGTACCACTTGCAAAGGGCTTTGGAGTTGGAATAAAAATTATCTAATGAGTTTTGATGCAGATTTTGTATGGTGAATTGGGCGCCTACCTTCTAGAGAGCCATTGCATTTTGTTTCAATCAATTCGGAGGTATATTGATAAAGTTGTGAGCATTTGTTTGGTTTTTCTAATTGCTGGTAGACATTTCCAGATTGCAGATTTATATATCAAATTTTTATAGTTTTCTGATTTTGGCTTCTAGCATCATTATTTGAGAGGTTTTTCATTGAAGAAACCATCCTTTAATTGTATATTGTAATGATGGTAAAAACACTTGAAAATTGCAGTTATTTTTCATTGTAAAACTGAAAACAGTAGTACTGTTTCAGTTTTTTAATTTACTGCATTTTCTTGTAATTAATTCACATCATTGTAACCCCTGGATGGTTTACTGCCAGTGTGGATAAAGAACATTCTAGAAGCTTATCTCTCTTATTTTCAGCTATTTCTATTCATTGTAAAGCTAGTTAGTAGTACTAACGGCTATTTCATTTTATTGCTGCAATTTATACTTGATTACACTCCCACAATTGAGTGGTTGAGTTTTAGAATAAACATCTTTCTTGTTTGTAAATTCCCCCCACAAAATAAGTGGTTGTGTGGATTGTTTTCCACCCACGAAATAAGTGGAAGAGAGGATTTAATGGATGGCTTGCCACCTTAATAATGTAATAATCTCACCCACTAAATAAGTGGAGTGTTCCCACTGCTTGTGGATGAATGCATCAGCAGATGAATTGTACTTTCAGTTCAGTTTATACCTAATGATCCTTTGACCATATGCTATCACCTCGCCCACATTGGGATCTTGGTGAACATTCTTGGTTAGAGTTACTTTCCATGCTGATTTGCATTTGGAGCTAACGCTAATCAGTGGTTTGATGTTGGTTTGTGTGTCTAATTTTGGGGAAAAAAGTAAGGGGAATATTTCATATTGGTTGGTCTGCATTGTATTAAATGATGAATCATATGGAAGAGGGACATGACTAGTGTGAAGATGAAACAACAGTATATTACATTTCATTGTAGCCACCCTTAATATTGCCAGGTTATGTTCATTCATCTGGTTCCACTTCATGTTAAGGGAACGGACTTACATGGGAGCAACACGAATGAAGGTTGATGTAAGGTGATCATTCTGGGTCGTTGCCAGAACTAAAGCAAGAAATTGATCTCATATTGAAGTAGCAGAGATACGGAAAATTGAAGGCATCGAAGATGAAATGTCTTAGCTAAGAATGAAGACATCGGTTTATCACAAGGAAATATTAATATGGCCATCGAATAGTTGTTTGTCATCTAGCAACTTTGGAGGCATCGTATGAGTTGGAGATATTTGAATTAAATCTTCAGATTTAAAAACTACAAAGTATGTCGTGTAATTCACTAACAAATGAAATATCGCAATTCCTTGTGATGCCGTTTCAATTTAAGTGTCGGGAAAATTTTGTTGGGAATATTTGCAATTGAAGGGAGTGCGAATTGAAATTTCCAAGTGTCGCACTGATTGTTGAAGTCAAAAATAATAAGCACCGACCAATAACATATGAAGGGATCAA
The DNA here is from genome assembly GCA_007258455.2 of Sequoia sempervirens. Lineage (NCBI taxonomy): Eukaryota > Viridiplantae > Streptophyta > Pinopsida > Cupressales > Cupressaceae > Sequoia > Sequoia sempervirens. The sequence continues at coordinate 84,981 of VDFB02256852.1, forward strand.
ATTCAAATTGAGGAAAGATATAGTCAATTCAGAGAAGCATCGGGAGTTTGAATCTGTGGATGTGTAAGTTGAAAGATACATCGTATATGGGGCATATTGAATTCAAAAGAAGCAAATCATTTAGACATAATCAAAAGATAGTTTGACACATAACATTGACAAACTGGGAGAAATCAAGAATAATTTTGATCCACCGGGTCAGGGTTATTACAGTACAATAGAGAAGAACAAATCTGGGCATATTTGGAGGTCTTGTGTCCTCGTATCTGCTACATGAAGACGTTTTTCTGTAGCAGTAGATTTGAATCTTTAAGTGCAAAGATCAGGAAAGAACAATTGGTGGATTGTGAGGAAGATTAGACATAAAGAGATAAGTATTTCATGCTTGAATAATGTTCATGAATTTTATGTAGTTATTAATTTATGCAATAACATTGGAATAGTGAATCATGTATGCTTCTAGCATTGGTATTTCTCTTCGGGATAGTTTGATTCTATGAACTATTAGTAATCTCTCTAAATTACTTCTAGGACAGATTGAGGAGCAAAAGGATGATGAGAGATTGCATTCAAGGGAGGAAGAGCTTGATGCATCCTTTGAGGAAGTCATGCAGGCTGAAGAATGGAGACACAACTTGCTGCCATGAGACTGAGTTGGTGGCTGGAGACATCTCTCGAAGAGGAAGAACCCTTACAGATTGTCTTTGCGATCAGTTTCTTCGAAGATGAGGAATTAACATTCAGAGGGAGTTTGACAATTCATCAGAGGCAACCTTGGACGAGAAGGTCAGAAGGTTGATGCAAGTACTTGGAGCTTCAGAGGGAGTCACATCGTCATGAAGATCTGTTGTAATGTATATTTCTCCGTGACGGAGAAGTATGAGGTGAAAGCCCTTGTTAGTGTATATTTCTCTGTGACGGAGAAGTATGAGGTGAAAGCCCTTGTCAGTGTATACTTGTCTGTGACGGAGAAGTATGAGGTGAAAGCCCTTGTTAGTGTATATTTCTTTGTGACGGAGAAGTATGAGGTGAAAGCCCTTGTAGTGTATATTTCTCTGAGACGGAGAAATATGAGGTGCAAGCCCTTGTCCATCTCTGAGACGGAGATGTGGTTCTTTCCACACATGGGAGTAGCCATGGTGGACGTCATGTCGAGAGACTCCATGACGACATCATGTTGAGAGATTTCGTGATGAACCCTCCGTACTTGTGTTTTTCCACACTTGGGAGTAGCCATGGTGGACGTCATGTTGAGAGACTCCATGATGACATCATGTTGAGAGACTTCGTGATGGACACTTGTGCATATGTTTCTTTCCACACATGGGAGTAGCCATGGTGGACGTCATGTTGAGTGACTCCATGATGATATCACGTTGAGAGACTCCGTGATGAACTTTTTCTCAAAATGCGTGTAGCCATTTTGGATGTCATGTTGAGAGACTCCATGACATGGATATCTAGAAGGATACCTCCCTAGCTAAGAGGGAGTGTTGATGTTTTAGATGCGGGAGATATCCTTCTCTCAAAATTGAAATAATAAATGATATATAAATATTATTTTAAAGGCCGACCCAAGTTGAAAAGTCGCCTTGGTTCTTGAATGAGGCTGACCCTTGTGAAGAATCACCTTGCTTGTGAAGAGGCACCTTACTTTGTATATATGGAAAGAGATGCTCATTCATTTGATCATCTATTTTATTCAAAAGAGACATTCACACTTATCAAGGAGTTCGTGCATCTACAATAGATCATATTATTGCATAAATCAGATCGATATTAAGGAGAGATCATATAATTGTGTATTTGCATCTATGTGAGGTGCGATTATTTATTGCATTATATTGGCCTTGTGTGTGGCCAAGATTGTAAGTAGATTTTTGCTCCTTTAAATTCAATATATAAGAGAGATATTTTGGCTGGGTTTTTTCTCCCTCGAGAAGGAGGGTTTTCCCAGGATAAATTCTGTGTTCTTTGTTCATTGTGTTACATTTTCTGCTTATTCATTTCTGATCCTAAAACTAACATAATGCACAATCAAACCCATAACACATATGATCTATCCCACACTCGTAGAAACAATAATAATGCATGGATCAATCTTGTAACCTACAAAAATTGATCAAGTAAACTTGTCTTATGAACCCAAATTCACTTCTATATGTAATATCTGAAGTAGATCACTTCATCCAAGGGTCTTCTTCTCTTAAGTCCTTTTCTTGGTTAAAGTAACTATACATTCATGATAAAAGATCAACACCAATATTAGGTACCAATCAAGTTACACCCAAAAGTTGCCACATAAGTTAAGGGCCCATAACCCACCAATCCTAGGATCATTCTCACCTCAAATTGGGTAAATGTCTATGTGAAATGAAGTATACTTTATCTAAGGGAAGTCGTCATTTGACTGTATAGAAAGGAAGGATACAACATGTAGTAAAGGACACCTAGATCTTTTTCCTCAAATATGAAATTGGCTTTGCACAAGTAGTGGGATCTTGATAGTCACAACACTCCCATAATCCAACATGATGAAGGATGCAACATTTTTTCTGTCATTTTGGACTTCAACAAGGGTACTGAAGAAATTGCATCATTGCCTAGGATCCTTGAGGTAATGAAATGAGAGAGAACTTGTCTTAAATAATAGGTCTTGCCAATTTCCAACTCTTGGTTTTGTTGTTGAGAGTTACTGGGAATAATTTGACCTCATACTTAGAGGATGGTATTAACCTTATTGGTAGTATACTAACAATCACTCTCCAAGGACATCATGACAGTATTAAGTTGGACATAACCAAGACAATAATGACTAGCTATAGACTCCTAAATGCATCAAAGTATCACAACAAAAACTAATTACATCACAAGAAGGATCAATACAAATCTACAAGGTTGATTAGGGATCTTGGTAACTTCGGGAGCATCCTAAATTGTGATTGCTTGAGGACAAGCAATCTTGGGAAGGGCGGACTATCATGCCCACGAAATTTGAAATACAAATAATTTAATAAATAAAATAAATGACAATATAAATATAAAAAATATAAAAAAATAAATATCAACAATTTAATATTATTATAATTATAATTACTATAATATAATAATATAAAGTATATATATAAAATTAATATAAAAATAAATATGTTAAAATAAGGAAACATACAATATATTAATGTAAACATAAATAATATATATATTAAAAGGAAATTCATTTGTGAGCAGCCAGCAATTCAAGGAAGATATTCAAAGTAAGAGAATAAGCAGTGATTATGAGCAATCATTAGGATTATTATTGTTTTAAATAAAACAGCAATTATGATATGAAGGCAGCGCTTGAGATTATAATGGGCAGCAATTAAAATAAGGAGTGTAGCGATGTCCTTTAGGAACAACAAATAATGTAAATGCAGTGATCCAACAATAATGGCAGCACTTATGTTTAGGCACCATCATTATAAGGCAATGAATGTAATAAAGAAGAATACGATCAAGAAGAGCAGTGTCTCTAGGAAATAGAAGTAATTTCCAAAGGCAGTGTTTCATAAGGAATTGCTAAAAGCAGCGATTTAGGTTATGTGAAGAGAGTTTAAAAGGTATGAGTTTAGTTTAGAAAAGGCAGCGATTATTCCTTAATAAAAGGTATTATTCCTTAATAAAAGGTGATGACTTTTCAAGAAGTTATCTCCTTTCTAAGAGATGCATCATTTCATTTAAGATATGGAGATATATACATCATTTCATTTAAGACATGGAGATATATAAGGAAAATGAAATCATTTGCAAAGGACATCAAGGAAGGAAAATGAATTAGAATTCTGAATTAAAACAACAGATTGAAAGAAATGGAATATCATTTGAGATTTGAGCAGATATCAAGAAATATGTAGAAGTTCAATGAGATATATATGAAGACAAATGATAAATCAATAATAAGAGAAGTAAGTTTAATATATATATTAGGCAATAATGATGCTTGCAGAAATTATTAATCCTTATTTTTTTTTTGGATACATAAATTTGTTTATATTGATTTCTAACAAAGATATTACATTGTTCAGCCAGCTTCTGGCATAGAAACAGAAAGCCCCATCCCCAGAGCCACCCAAAAAAGAACATTCTAATCAGATTCCAGCCCCTACCTCACAATGGTACAACCATGCAAACCCCCAAAACCACTAAACATCCATACCACCTAACCCCATACCAAAGAAGCCCATACAACCTACTCACACAGCCACTAGGCCCAAACCCAAAATACACCCCAGCCTTAAGAGAGCCACAGCAGAGGCAATTCCTCCTTTTGTTGCTAATTTGAGCAACATATTGTGTTTTTTCCTCCTTTTTACCTCTGTCCATTCCTTCTCACAGTGAGGAGAAGCCATCATGTTTTGATCTATCTTTGCTAAGGGTTCCTTCCCCAACACCATCCCAAAGTTTGATCGATCAGACTTTACTGCTCCCATAGAATTTAGACCAGCAAGATCAGGAGGGCCCGAAGATGGCAAGGAAAGATCTGAGATTGCAGAATCAATGCTGTCCAAAGCACCTTGCATCCCGTCCCTAGGAGCAATATCCACCAGGTTCTCTAAACTAATATTGGCTAGGCCAAAGAATGAACCCTAGAAGAAGAAGAAGTCGGATTGCCCTTTGGAGATGCCTGAGACTTTGTAGAATCTTTGGAAGAAGAGGGAGGGACAACATAGTGCTGCAATTCAACATCGACCCACCACGACGGCTTTCTCAAAGCTTGGTTTTCGAGGGCTCGCTGCTTCCCACAACAGGAAGTAGAATGATCTGTTGCAAAGCAACTCCTACATCTAAAAGCCATTTTCTCATAATCAATAGGTTGTCTCCAACATTTGTTACCTAACTTTAGGAGCATCTCAGTAGGAAGACCCTTAGCCAAATCCATTTTGACGCAAATTCGAGCACACGCGGAGTTTTGATATTTGATCATTTCCTCAGCAGATCAGCGATAACTTCCCAGGACATTGCCGACGGACCTCTAACAATCCAGTTCCCAAAATTGAATGGGAAGATATGGCAGCTTAACCCACAGATAAGTTGTGTTGAAAATTTCGGTTTTTGGTCAAACTCCCGAAACCAGGCTTTCATACACAAAAAATCACCTTGAAAAATCCAAGGGCCACACTCCATAACCAACTCCTTATCTTTCTGAGAATCAAATTCTAAAATAAAGAACCCCTTTGCATAGGGGTATATGCTTATTTCCCCACCCATAAACTCCTGCCAGTTCTTCGTGACCCAAGCATGCAAATCACAAAGTTTCAGCCAGATCTTTGTGAAACGGTAGATTAGGGCATGCTCTGACAAAAAATCCTCCCTATTAGAAGCCAATTTCTCCAGACAAACTTCAGGAACAAAAGAAGATGGGCATAATGGAAAGGGAGATATTGTGGCATGCTATTTGATGTTTATGTTTACATACATTAATTCCATGCATTTCATGTAGAGCCTAATAAGAATTGCAATTCAAATTAAGTTATTAGTCCAACCATAAGTTATTCGTGCCTCTATAATCAGTCATGGGAAGAAGAGACAAAAGTACAAGGGGGATAGCAGTTATGAGATTTCATGTTAAGTAGTCCACCCATAATGGATGATTGAAGTGTCTGCCATTAGTGGGCCAAGGGGGTTGCCTATCTGCCCTTGGGCATAGAAAGAAATGCACTAGGTGTCCTATTGCGGCTTCCTCTTCGATCTTCCTAGTGGTTGATTATTAGAGTGGATAATAACCTTAAATTTGTGTTGATTGTAAGAGGGATGGATAAGGTTGCAAGGGTAGGGAATGCAGATACAAGTTGTATGCCAAGTACACCACCCCATGTTGGATGACTGAAATGTTTGCCACTTAAGGGCCAAGAGGGATGGTATCTCCGCTCTTGGGCTTGGTATGGATAGCTTCGGGTGAACTTATCATGCTCCTCATTCAAGTCCTAGTATGATCCAACTTCCAATGTGCATTATGGACATTGTGTGATTTATATTATTTGAAATAGTTATGTATTTACATGGTTTAATAGATAAGATGTTTATAATGTTAGATTTTAAGATCAGATTAGAGCATAGAAAATTAATTCAAAATTCAACACAATAACACAACAGATACCCTGGGAAAACCCTCCACTTGAGGGAGAAAAACCCAACAACAATATATCACTTATATATTGAATCACAAATGAGAGTCTCCTTTACAATAGAGGCCGATAATGAGGCCAATAACAAGTACCACAATCAAATGCAAATACAACAACAGGATGAAGCAATCTAATAATGATAATCTCAGCCTTCTACCAATAACTCGATCTGTACTCCTACAAAATTCGCACTATGATTGACGACTTTATGATGAACTAAGAATGAATGATCAACAATGAAACTCCATCGAATATATATACATAATGAAAGGGAGGACGCAACTCTTCAAAGAAATAAGTCGGCCCAACATAGAATAATGTGTCCCTTCAAATTGCGTCCATCATGAAGGAATGTGCCTTTTCAAAAATCGCGTCCAAGAAGCATGAGGTCGGCCTCATAAAAAATGCATCTCTTTATTAAATCATGCCTCTTCAATAATTAAATATAATTAACATGGATCGAGCCTCTTCATTAAATCGATGTCTCTATAAATTAAATAGCCCTAGGCTATTATTTAATTTATCATCATGAAAGGAGATCGCTGGAAGGATACAACCGACGCTGCTATGAACATCAACACTCCCTCTCAGCTAGGGAGAATACTTCCAGCTGCATAAGACATATCACCTCATCGTGATGTCTACCACAATGGCTACACCCATATATGGAAAGGAAAGATATCACCTCATCGTGATATCAACCATCATGGCTACACCCATGTATGGTATGTACGAGTGTTCATCACTTGACGTGATGTTGTCACCTCATCGTGACGTTCACCATGGCTCTCCCAGAGGGTGAAAATCACAAGTACAAGAAAATCATCACGGACTCTCTCACGTGATGCTGTCATGGAGTCACACACATGACATCCACCATGGCTCTCCCAGAGGGTAGAAACAAGGGCTTTCACCTCAAATCTCAAAGAGAAATGCATTAACAAGGGCTTGCACCTCAAAGCTCTCTCAAAGAGAAATGCATTAAAGAGGATCACTGATACTGAGACTCCTCAGCTAGGGCTTGATTCTCCACCATACCAAGCTTGTCTCGAAAGTACACAAACTTTATCCTAGAGAGAGGCTTGGTGAGAATGTTTGCCGTCTGCTCATCAGTGTTGATATACCTCAATTGAATTGCTTTCCTCAATACCATATCTCTGATATAATGGTATTTGATCTCCACATGCTTAGTTTTGTCATGAAACACAGGATTGACAGAAAGCTTCACACAACTCTAGTTATCACAATGAATGATAGTAGGCTCCATTGATTGCCCAAACAATCCTGCAAGGAGCTTCTGAAGCCACACTGCTTCTCGAGCTGCCACACAAGCTGCAATATACTCGGCCTCTGCTGTACTCAATGCTACAGAAGACTGCTTCTTGCTACACTAGGAAATCATCGCAAACCCCAAACTGAAGCGACATCCAAAGGTGCTCTTCTGATCAGTGACACACCTTGCCCAATCAGAATCAGTATAACCATGCAACTTCAAATCCACACCTGAAGAATATCTTAACCCATATCCAACTGTGCCACGCAAGTATCTCAGGATATGTTTTGCTGCAACTAGATGTATCTGCCTTGGTTCACACATGTACTGACTGAGTGCACTCACTGCATAGCAGATATCCGGTCTAGTATTGACTAGATACATCAACGATCCAATCAATTGCCTGTACAATGTAGGATCCACTAGGTCTGATCTAGCTGTAGCCTCTTTCAATTTATGCAAGTTGGTCTCCATAGGTGTAGACATGGATTTACAATCCATCATACCAAATCTCTTCAGAATATCAATGGTGTACTTCCCTTGACTTAGAATCATCTCATCTAGCTTCTGCCAAACTTCTAAGCCAAGGAAGTAATGCATGAGACCAAGATCCTTCATGTCAAATTCAGAAGCTAACTCCTTGCATTTGATAATGAGGTGTTCTTCTCCAGTAAGAATTAGATCATCAACATACAAAACCAAAATCAATTCTTCACCATTAATTACCTTGAAATACAGGTTAGAATCAAACATCGTTCTTGGATAAGCCCAAGCTTGACAGGTAACAATCAATCCTTTCGTACCAAGCACGAGGAGCCTGCTTAAGACCATACAAGGCCTTCTTCAGCTTGCAAACATGAGACTCCTTCCCATGTACCTCAAATCCATCAGGTTGCTCAATGTATAACTCTTCCTTGATTACACCATTCAGAAAAGCTGTCTTCACATCCATTTGGTGAATCTTCCATCCTCTAGATGCAACAATAGCAATGATTGTCTTGACTGAAGTATAACGAGCAACTGGAGCGAATGTTTCTTCATAGTCAACTCCCTCTTTTTGTGAAAACCCTCTAGCCACGAATCTTGCCTTGTACTTCTCAATGCTCCCATCAGCCGCATGCTTGCTTTTGAAGAGCCATTTAGAAGATACCACAAATTTTCCTTCGGGTCTAGGAACAATGTCCCAAACATCATTCTTGAGAATGGATTGATACTCTTTTGACATAGCATCTCTCCAAACTTGTTGACTAGAAGCTTCCTCAACACTGGAAGGCTTAGACTCAATAATCTGACTCATCAAAGCTACATAACTGGAAAACTTGTGAGGTCTCTTATTTTCTCTGAAGGTTCCTCTTGTTGCTGCAAACCTTTCTGCCTCCTGCATTGTTTGCCTAGCCCAAAGAGGTCTTTTTCTTCCGATCACAATATCAGTAGGCCCATCAGTAGGTTCCAAGGGCTCAACTGGATCATCATCTTCTTTTGGTTTTGGAGCCTCCCTTCGAATCTTAGGAGCATGGTCAACTTCCATATCCTGAGGAGACTCTTCATTATCAATCTCCATATGAATGCCCTTGGATCTTCTGAATGCAACATCTTCTTGAAATGTGACATCTCTATTGATCTCGATCAATTTCTAACCTGGGATGTAGATTCTGTAGGCTTTTGATGTTTCACTGTAACCTACAAATATCCCCTTCTTGCCAGAAGGCTCCAACTTTGTCCTCTTTTCTTTCGGTACATGAACATACATTGGACATCCAAAGATCCTCAAATGACTCACTTTTGGCTTCTTCCTAGTAAAAGCTTCTTTAGGAGTCATGTTCTCTAGGATTCGGTGAGGACTTCTATTCTAAACATAGACTGCTGTCCTAGATGCTTCCGCCCAAAGGAAGGTTTGCAGATCTTGGTCATGAATCATGGCTTTGGCTGCTTCCACAATAGATCTGTTCTTCCTTTCAGCAACTCCGTTCTGTTGAGGATTATAAGGAACACTGAACTCCCTCTTAATCCCAGCTTCAATGCAAAAATTCTGAAAGCTGCCGGAAGTGTACTCTCCTCCATTATCGGATCTCAAGACTTTGATCCTCTTCCTGGACAACTTCTCCACCTGAGCTTTGAATTCCTTGAACCTTTCTAATACCTCCTCAGATTCTTTAGATTTCAATAAATAAATCCAAGTCTTTCTAGAGTAGTCATCAATAAAAATAATGTAATACAAGAAACCACTCGAAGAAGCAACAGACATTGGACCACATAAATCAGAATGAATGAGATCTAGAATACATATGGATTTACTTTCTCTACTATGAAATGGACCTTTTGTATTCTTACCCAAAGCGCAGCCTCTGCAAGTACCTTTGTGCTCCTAGTTGAACTTCGGAAGGCCCGTGACCATCTTCTCCATGATAGGTAGAGCTCAAAAGTGGAGGTGAGCCAATCTTTGATGCCAGAGTTCACACAAACTTGAAGAATCATGCACTAGAGCCTGAAGTGGACGAGTGCATAGCCTGTAGAGGCTCTCATGTCTAACTCCAATCACTCGAGCAGTCTTGAAGTTGGAATTCTTCGTCCACACAAGAACTTTTCCTTTAGAGAATGCAACTTGGTACCCCTTGTCTTCCAAGGCTGAAATGGAAACAAGGTTTCGCTTGATGCCTGGAACATATAGAACATCATTCAACTGTAGGGAAATGCTGGAATCCAAGTGGAGAGTGGAGGTCCCAATTCCTTTCACAAAGTAACTAGCATCATCTCCAATAATGACTTGTTCACTAGAATCTCTCTCCACCAAATTAGTTAGATGCTCCCTAAATCCGGTGATGTGGCGAGAGGCACCACTATCAATCAACCAAGTGTTGGTGTCGGTAGGTACATTGCTTGACAATGTCGAGTAGAATAAGTATTCACATGAGTCCTTTTGCGGAGAGACTTCATCAACATCTGCAATAGTAGCCTACTGCCTAGGCCTAGTTGGACAATCTTTAGCAAAGTGACCATACTTGACACATCTAAAGCATTGGACTTTGGAGAGGTCCCTCTTCTTCTTGAATGCAAGAGCACCATCAGCTCCTTTATCTCTATTCCTCTTGAAATATCCTTTCTTCCCATCTTTCCCTTTCTTCTTCGGGGATTGAGTAGCGAGAACATGAATGTCTTCATTAGTAGAGCTTTGACCAATTCCTCTTGCAGCCAACCTAGACTCCTCCTGAATGCAATCCGCCCTCAAACGATCAAACTTAGGAAGTTTCGATCTTGCATTGATTCCTTGAATGTAAGACTCCCAAGACGAAGGAAGACCATTAAGAGCAAGCATAGTCAAGTCCTTGTCATCAACCACATGACCAATAGTAGAGAGCCGATCTCTCAATTCGGATATCTTCATGAAGTAAGCAATAACAGATTCTCCTTTCGCCATCTTCACATGATGGAGTTGTTGCTTCAGTGCAAGTGCCCGGCTTGTGTTGTTGATTTCGTACATCTCCTCCAAAGTTTTGAACATCTCTCTTGCCGTCTTCAAGTTGGAGACAATAGGAACAATATGATCCTTCACAGAATCAACTAACATCTTCGCCTTAATATCTTTCTTCTTCCATTGAACCTTCTCTTCCTCATCTGTAGGCTCGGGAACTTTGCTCTCCACAAACTCAGCCAATTCATTTTCTTCCAATGTGAGCATAATTCTGAATCTCCAAGATGTGAAATTTGATGCTCCCTCAAGTCTATCCTCAATCTTAAGACGGTTCACCATCTTGACGAAGAGATAGAAGTAAACAACGATGAGAAAGAGAATAAGGAGTATCGTTGTAATACAAAATCTGATCAAGATCTTCTTCAAACCCGCTCTGATACCATGTTAGATTTAAGATCATATTAGAGCACAGAAAATTATTTCAAAATTCAACACAATAACACAGCGGATACCTTGGGAAAACCCTCCACTTGAGGGAGAAAAACCCAGCAACAATATATCACTTATATATTGAATCACAAATGAGAGTCTCCTTTACAACAGAGGCTGATAATGAGGCCAATAACAAGTACCACAATCAGATGCAAATACAACAACAGGATGAAGCAATCTGATAATGATAATCTCAGCCTTCTACCAATAACTCGATCTGTACTCCTACAGAATTCGCACTATGATTGACAACTTTATGATGAACTAAGAATGAATGATCAACAATGAAACTCCATTGAATATATATACATAATGAAAGGGAGGACGCAACTCTTCAAAGTAATAAGTCGTCCCAGCATAGAATAATGTGTCCCTTCAAATCGTGTCCATCATTAAGGAATGTGCCTTTTCAAAAATCGCGTCCAAGAAGCATGAGGTCGGCGTCATCAAAAATTCATCTCTTTATTAAATCATGCCTCTTCAATAATTAAATATAATTAACATGGATTGAGCCTCTTCATTAAATCGATGTCTCTATAAATTAAATAGCCCTAGGCTATTATTTAATTTATCATCATGAAAGGAGATCGCTGGAAGGATACAACCGACGCTGCTATGAACATCAACATATTATAAATGTTTGATCATATGAATATTATCTAACATGATTGCAAGACCTAAACCAAAATTTATCTTGCTTAAGGCATTTAATTGGTAAGATATAACCCTAACTACATTATACTTGTGATTCTAGGGCAAGATATAGGGTTATCTAAGAAGGGGACATTACACCAGAAAAGACCATAGAACACTTTGTCTAAAGCAGAAGAAACACGTTAAGAATGTGGGATTATAAAAATTGATTAACATAAATATAAATTTAAAAAAAAATTAAGAATGGTAAAAGGGCAGAAAAAACCTAGTCAAAAGCAAAGTAATTAAAACCTATGTTCCGTGTAGTTTCTGAGATGGGGATGGCAGGGGACTGTGGGTTGCTTTTATGGGATGGCAGGGATGGAAGGCCTTTTTTAGGGGACAGCAGGACGTGTTTCTAGTATGGCAATAATTTTTTTTGGGAAAATTCAAGAAATATAGGAAATTTTAATTATGCATATGTAAGGCATTCATCAAATACATTATGGAACTATATTACAGAACATTAGAGCTGAATTGAGAATTCACATGAGAATCAACACACTAATTAACAAAATTTCATTGCCTTCATTGTCAATGTGCATATGTATATTAGATAAAAATCAGTGGCGAAGCAACATTATATTGCTTTCATTTCTTTGTTTGCCATCACTAGGTCTAGAAGGAACATTCTGTTACTAGCTAATACAGACTACTTCATTCTCTCACTAGGTCTTGGGATGAGCATTATTTCATTTGTTATCATGTAATAGTTGTATGACATACAATCTCTTCCCTGTTGTTGTCTGTAGAAATACCAGCTATAACTGTGCTAACTTAGATATAATCAATAATCATTCATCTACTGCTGGAAGTTTATGTCAGCTTCTTTGTTCGAGAGGACAGATTTAGGCCTCATTCAGGTCAATTTAGATCTTACTTTGCTTCTCTTATTGATGCTTCTAAGGATACACTCTAAATTGACTTGTAACTCACTCTTAAAGGCTAATCACCCTGAATATTCTTAATAAATGTAGAAAGGATTTAAATAGTTCCAAAAACACTTACCTGCTAGAAGATCCTAGAACAGTGGCACACTAGAATGACATTACCATGAATAGTGGGTGCTAGGGCACTAATGCCATTCATTGATCCTAGTATGAATGCCATTGATTGCCACTCCTAGAGTGAATGATGCTACTCTAGAGATGCTCCTATCATGAATGCTGATACTCTAAAGATGCTTATGGCATGAATGCCATCACCAGTGAGCAGATAATTAACTTTTGTCTAAATTTTTCTTTGTCTTTTAGAGTGCTGGGCAATGGGGGATGGCTGGCCATCCCCTAGGATAGTCAGGGGATGTCTAGGTGTCCCCTGCCATCCCCCGGGAAGGCCTACAGTCCTGTTGCGACCTTTTCACACATCGCCCCATTGCAAATGGGGACCCTTTGTTTTTGCTTTTTGGGTTTTTGCCTTGGCATCGCAACTGCTAATTACCATGTTTCTTTTACAATAAGGAGTTTGAGTTTTTGAGGGGTCACCCGAGCCAAGTAGAGAATTTGAGCCCGAATCAGTGCACAAACATCATCAGAATGCTTAGAAGGCTTGGAGGACGAGGATCGCCTGTCATTTGAGTCAATTTTGACACCTCCTACTTTTTGGGGATTTTCACTTTGGCCCCCTATTTTTTAGACTTTATTTTTGGCACTTTTAGCCTATTTTGGACTTCCTATTTTTTAGGGATTTATTTTTGGAAAGTTGCTATTTTTGGAAAGTTTTTATTTTGGGAAGGTTTCTATTCTTGGAAAGTGCCCGGGTCATGGTTTCAGCAATGTCATCTTCAGAAGACCCCGAAATGGAAATAAGTGTGAAATTTCGAAAGAGCCAGAAGAAAGCTAGAAAATCGCCTAAGTATGGGTCATGGCATGAGCTTATGTCAAGTCTGTCCAGGCTGGAATGAAGAGGATGTCTCAACACTGAGTCAAGTCCGCCCTCCAATGCAGAATCATGGCACAAGCAATGGACAAGTCCGCCCAAGCTTGAAGAAGAGGAATGGCATGGACATTGGGCAAGTCCGCCATAGGAAGATGAGGGAATGGCATGAACATGGGTAAAGTCCGCCCAAGAGAAGTGGCTCAATACCTTGCCAAGTCCGCCCAAGCTAAAGAGATGGCTTGATCATAAGCCAAGTCTGCCCAAGAGATGAAGACATGGCACAAAGCAGTGGAAAGTCCACCCTACCATGGCAAGTAGTTGGTGAAGTCCGCCCAGCTTGGAAGAAGGCAAAAAATTAAAAATTTGGCTAAGTATGGACACCTTTGAGGGGGAAAAATTGAAAAAATTGGCTAAGTATAAATGCCTTTCCTATGTAAGTTACCTTGGGGAGAAAAAATTTCATGAAATTGACTAAGTATTTGATGCCTCGGAAAATGAAATTTGAATTTTGGCTAAGTGTAAAAGGAAAATACACGTGGAAAAGAAGTTCCACGTCTGCCATGCCAAAATGAGAATGGCAAGAACTTCTTGAAGTCCGCCCTTGCAATATAGAAAGAAGACTCCAAAGTCTGCCCTTGCAACATGGACAAAAGTCTCCAAAGTCTGCCATAAGGAATGGTGAGAATGTCCAGACAAGAGGAAAGTCCTACCTTGGCACTTAAAAAAAAAATGGCAAAGCACATGCAAAGTCCGACTTAGCTCAAGTAAGGATGTCTAAACTACTATCAAATCCGCCTAAGGATGAAGATGCCCAAGCACAAGACAAGTCCACCCAGGAAGAAAATGAAGATTGCAAGACAAGGATAAAGTCTGCCCAGCCAAGGAAAAACAAAAATTGGCTAAGTAAAAAATTCAAAAAAATTGGAAAGGCACAAGTGAAGTCCGACCTCCCTCAACAAGGAATGTCCAAAGCCTCATAAAGTCCGACCTTGGCATAAAGAGTGGATGGCGAGACCAAAGTAAAGTACGCCCAAGGAGAAAAATTCAGAAAATTGACTAAGTGTTGGAAGGAAAACAAGAGGAATAAAGAGGAAAAGAAAAGAGGAAGTGAATAAAATCCTCATCCAAGGATGGAATCTGTCCTACATAGCACAAGCCAGATTCAGAATTGAAGGTAAGTCCACAAGCAAAGTTTATTTGTGCATCAAGATGGCCAAAATCTTGGCTAAAGGTTGAATAGTCCACACAGAGGTATTACAAATTGAACTTGACTAGCCAAAATTTGGCTAAGTATGGGAAATTCCTCACAAAGAAAGTTCCAATTTCCTCCATTGTGGCAAAAGCACAGGGGAGTTCCTCTCCAAATTCAAAGCACTTGAAGGAATTTCAGAGCAATCTGGAAAGAAAGACTTAATAACTTCAAGTCTAAACATATGCTCCAAGGCGAGACTTCCGATATAGGTGAGAAGAAGAAATCAAAGTCTCAAGGGAGATCCAAAGATCAAAGCTAGGAAGGAACAAGCGCAAAGGACAGAGTTGTCGGCAAGGAAGATATTCTAAGGCAAGCATGTGGAAGAAAAACAAGTGACCAAGGAAGACATCCAACACGCTGAGGTGGTGCTTCGTCATCTTCCAAACAAATTGTTCCAAATCAACATGCAACAACTTTCTCTTTTATTGTTGGTTTATATTTAGCAGAAGGACAAGTGTCCTTGAATGTAATTTTCTCATTGGTCGAGAAGGAGTTAGTTATGACCAACCCTAATTAGGGTTTTATTTTAATCTCGGCCGTTGATCCTAAATCAATCTTGGCCATTGAACTGTAATTGGGGAGCCTATAAATTGAGCTCACCCCTCATTTGTAAAGCATGGGAGCATGTTGCAAAACATGTTGAGATAAGTAATTGTTGTGTGCGACTGCCAAAGTAATAAGTAATGCATGCATTTTTTAATGGTGATTGCTTCTCTTATTTTGGAGTTGGCATGGTTCTTAACCCTCATCATAGTTTAGATTTTATTTCATGTATGTTAGATGAATGCAAGATATGATAAGTATTGATTTATGGTGAAACTTTTGCTCATACTTTCTTTGAATGGATGATTTTCATTCAATGCGTAAAGTTAGCTTGAGCTTACTTTGTGGATGCTTAACTTTTGTCTGGATAAATATTGTTCGATTTGATGGTAGTTATTCATGACGTGAAAATCATAAGCACACTCCCTTGAAGATTGCACCCACTTTGTGTAGTTGTTGTTGAGTGTGGCGAAGCAAAGTGTGGTTATTGGTTTCACCAAGTCAATACCGTCTCTTGAATTCTTAGGAAGTAGATTAGAAATTCTAAACCCTTATCTCCTTTTCAGTTTGTTTGATCCAAGACCCAAACAACAGAGCTTCATTGCCTAAACCTTCATTGTGAATTGAACAAGCCTAGCATAAGTCCCTTTGTGTTACCAGCATATCACAATGACCACAGAGCTTATCCACAGGTCAAGACCTGACATAAGGAACCTTGGAATTGCAGTATGATCTTTCTCGCAATCTTAGCATACGTGGTGGTTTTTCAAGAGAGGATAGGGTGTCTTTGGGCATTTTATTCTGATGTTTGGTGTGTCACAAAACACGCATCAACAAGTCCCTTGGTCTTTTTTGCTATCTTGGAAATGTTTCCAATTTTATTTTCAGAGAGGGAGTAACCCTGGGGATGTTTCCTAGCCATCCTCGCATCCCCAAAATGTCCTGAGGATGGGAATGTCAGGATTTTCCTAGTTGAGATGTCCTCTTCTAACATAGATTAAAACATGGCAAGAGGCATGGAGCAGTCACCTAAGTGGCTAAGAATTTCAAGTTGAGAAAAAAAATCAGAATAAAGGAAATTAACAGAATTCCGAAGTCAATGAATTAAAAAGAGCATTTTTGGATGAAAAGAAGGGGGGAAATGTGTATAAGAGGTAAACAACATAATAGAGAAAAAGAAAAAGAAGAAAAGGAGACAACCCAATGCAGAAAGAAAATGAAAGCAGGGTAAAAATCAATGTTATAGAGTTGAAAGAGGATATGTGAGTTCTAAGAAGAAATGTAGTTGAAGAGAAAAGTAAACTGGAGAGAGAGATCCTAAGAAATATGACAAAAGGCTGCCAAGGCCTAACAATAACAAAAAACAAAGGAAGGAAGCTGGGGGCAGGGGAAAGAGTTTAGTGTGGACGGTTTTAATATTTGAGTGTTTATGACAGGTTGCCATGAGTAGCCCACACTCCAACCCTTGTCTTTGTTGAGATTGTGAGGGTGTATGTTAATTTCAACTGCCTCCCTTAATTACCATTTGCAAAAGTTTTCTTCTTTTGATAGGACCTTAGTGTCTTCCAAGTAGATGTGGTGTTTAATATTGAGCAAATTTTCTGCTAGTGCTGACTTGCTAATGCATTCATGTCCGATATCCAAGCAGTGTTCCTTGATCTGGTGCTAATAGAATGTTCTGTTTCACCAGTATATATCCAGCCACCCTAAGTCTTGTATGTCAATTTTAAATTTTCATCAAATCATTTTACTTGTCATGTGCCTAGGGCACTTTTAAGTTACAGTTTCAAAACTTCTTGGATTTCATTTAATATCTATGTATAATTCAATTTTCTCCATATTTTTACCAATTTAGGATGAGTTTTTTTTGTTTTTTTTGTTTTTAATTATATTGCTAATTGTTTACAAATATTCTGCTCATACAAGCATCAACATGAGACCAATACAAACTCTTGCGAGCACAACAATGAGACTAATACCAGATCCTTTCTAGCAACCAAACGAGAAACCACCTATGGAAGACCAAGAGTCACAACTTAGATCCATTTATTTAGAAACCACCTCCACACTAGAAGCCAACTATGGAAGACCAAGAGCCACAACTTAGATTCTAAATTAGATGTCCCTTTGGGATTTGAACTTAGGTCTCCACAATGAGAACTTAATGCTTTAACCAATTAAGCTCAACCCCTTGGACATTTAGGATGAGTTTCAAGTATGAAAAGTACTATTTTAGCTTTCAATATCAATTTATTAGTCAGCTTCCCTGGTTTAACTGAGTAAAATGAAAATCTTAATGTACTGGTGAATTGTCAAAGGAATGATTCAGCCTTAATATTACATTCATCTATCTTTGGAAAACACTCATTTACATTCTTCTAATCTAGTTGTTTTTGCATACGTGATTATGTTGCAGATTTGGCTTGTGCTAAGATATAGCTTGGTAATATGTGATTTCATTTTGGATACTATTGTCTCTTGGAGTGATATGCTTTTAGTGGCATGCAGGTTAGTTCTAATGTCTGCAACTGCAGATATAACAAGATATAGGGATTACTTCAGGAATCTCGGCAAAGATGAAAGAGTAGAAGTGATTGCACTTCCAAATTCAATAATGCAGCGGACCCCCTTTCAATTCAAAGTGATGTATCTTGAACAGGCAGGGAATTCATTCCATTTATAATCCTTCTTGTTCTGCGATATGCAGTTTCCTTTATATTTTGTAGTTTCTGTATAAACTGGCATGTCATTACTGCAGATAAAAAAGTAGAAAGATATTCTGTTTTTTCAAAGTTAATCATTCAAGTCCCTTGTCATTAGTCTTATCAAGAGAAATTGATGATTGTGCTTCTTAATAATTAGGTAAAAGTCAAGAAGATAAAGTAGAATGGAATTGTTTTTTCTGTTTGATGAAAGTGAAAGTATGTAGATATTTAAAGATGCAAATAGTACAAAAACTCTGTAAAGCTACATTGCCGAATTGACAGATTTCTCTACCGATTCTGGGTACGAAACGTCTTGGAATCGGAATCTCTCCCGAAACGTCTGCAGAAGCGTTCTGGGTACTGCATTTCGTCTGCCAAAATAATTCCACCAAACACCTCTTCTACCCACGTGATTCCGTTGGCAATTTAATATAAAAAACCTGGTTTCGTTTAATATTATTGTTTATAGAAAACCTAAGTAGGGGTTAGCAGATAGAAAAATCCAGTCGGTGAAATGTAGAATCCTTGTCCCGAATGGAGGAGTTAAGCAATTGATGATAGTTGTTGTACCCCAAATTAAAATTTTTGCTACACTTGTACATTTTGAAGAAATGAGTAAAAGTCTTGTTAAATCTGTCAAAAAAGGTCAAAATTTGGGTTTGCATGTCTTGCATTAGGGGTAAAAACTCAAAATTTCCAAAATTTGACGATCTGGGTCTGCTCAAAGCGACCAAGTCTACAAAACCCAAATCTCAGTTTTTCATCCCTACTTTTTAGGAAAATTGCTATTTTTAGAAATTTTCTAAAAATAGCGACTTTTTCTGGGTTTCTTCTGAAACGGATACTGGCAAAACTTTCTAAAAATAGAAAGTTTTTCCACCAAGGTCCAAACTGATTTTGATTGGCTCAAAATACTTCCATATCAGGTCGGTGCAGTCAAAATCTCAAAAAGATCAGTTTTGCCCTAGTGGGTCTATTCCGCTTTTTCTGAAGCATATTAGGAGCTCCGAGGTCATCAATGGAGGTAAGTTAGCTGCCAGGCGTCAGATTCACACTTAAGCGTTGAACAGAAGGAGAGATGATCGACGTGCACGATGAACGGGGAAAAAGGTAAAAACTGTGAAAATATTCTAACACTGCTTGTCATGGGCACCCTAGGAGAAGATAGGCGCCCATCTTTTTAGGGCACAAAACGATGAAATTAGGGTTAAAGCCTCCAGGCAAAGTTGTTTAGAATCCTCCCAGCTCCGCAGCGAATCCGACAGTGCAATCAACGGATCATTTAGTTGGTCTAGGATTCAAGGTCAAACAGGGAAGTTTCAAACAGAAGACAGAATGAAAATCACGAAAATGTTTGAAAAGTTTCCAAGTCTGGAGCAAATGGGCGCCCTTGGTGAAGAAGGGCGCCCAAGCTTTTGGAGGTCTAAACAGATGAATTTGCCAGTGTAGCTCCCAGGATGACTTCTTTAGAATTGATTAGGCTCTCCAGCGAGATCTTCAGCACGTCAACGGAGTTGGCAGTTGCTAGATGCAGCAGGTAGAACAGAGGGTTTGACAAGAGCCAAAGTTAACAGCAAGAAGAAAGTACAAAAAAATTGTCTAACTTTGGTGAAGTTGGGCGCCCCAGCTTGCCAGGGGCGCCCAAGCTTTTGAAGCCTCAAATCCAACTTTCTGACAGAGTTTGTCCCAGAAGACCCCTCTTGGATTCTCCTCAGCTCCGTAACAAGCCCAGCCATTAGTCAATCCGACGCCTAGAACTCCAAATCTGACGAGATCATCTGAAGAAGAGCAAAGATGAAGAAAATAAAAAAATATTCTAAGTTTGGTAAACATGGGTGCCCCTGGTGAAGAAGGGCGCCCAAACTTTTGAGGTCTGAGATGATAGAATTTTCCAACACAGCCTCCAAGATCGTCTTGTCTGATTCAGTTAAGCTATCCAACGAAGTAGTCAGCCAGTCAATTTGATTAGCGTAGCTCCCGGAATTAGAACTTCATCAGAAGATCAAAGGGAAATAAAGAACTTGAAAATCATGCAAAAATGGCTAACACTGTGAAAGTTCAGAGCCCTTGGAGGAAATAGGCTCCCATGAATTTGAAGGTCAAAACGAAGTTTTTAGCCAGAAGTGCCTCCAGGGTGATCTCCTCAGGATCAGTCAGGCTACGTGATGAATCATCCAGCTCGCTCGTCTGATCAATTTGGAAGCCGGAGATCAAGGTCAAAGTAAGGGGTCAAAATTGTGAAAAGTTGAAAATTCCTAAAAAATGACTAACTCTGAAGCAAGTTGGCGCCCCTAGCCAAGAAGGGCGCCCAACTTACAATGCCTTAGTGAAAATTTTCAAAAGTTTCAAAATGGCAAGATGAAGAGAATGTCCAAGTTCATCGAACCAACTGATTTTAGGGTTTTGAAGATTAAAGCAAACCTATTTCAAACCCCAAGTCTATTTAAGACATCTCTTTCATTCAAAACTCATCATTTTTGCAGGTGGCATCCAAAGGAGAAAAGTGGAGCAGCAAATTTGAAGTGATATTTCAAGATTCAAAAGCTCAAGGTTGCTGATTTTCATAAATAATTTTCAGACCAACAACATAAGACCTTGCTTTTTTTTGTGCTTTTTCATTCATAACATCATTTTTTTTGAAGGAGAAGATCAAAGAATTCAATTTTCAGCCTTTTGGGTCTGCTCAACTCATTCTTCTGAAGAATTTTTTGGAGAAATTCATTAAGTTGCAGCAGCTGCTTTTTATTTGCATGTCAGTGAAATCCTCAGTATATTCAAATCTTGATCATCTGGGTCCTCTCAAAACAGTCTTCTAAAGAAAACCCATATCTTAGCTTTTTTCAAGCAAATTTCAGATTCTAGGGTTTACTGCTTTTTCGATCAGCCCTCAGTGTTTTTCAAATCTAATCAACTGGGTCCATTTCTAATTGTATTTTGAACAAAACCTAGGTGCCAACTTTTTTTCGTGAAAAATTGAAGAAATTAGGGTTTGCTGCTTTTTCAGTCTAAATTCAAAATTTTCAAAAATGGACGATCTGGGTTGTCTTGCAACGAAATTTTGAGCAAAACCCATATCTCAGAAATTTTTTCAAAAATTTGTCCGTTGGAGGAAGAAAAACTAGCATTTTAAAAATAGTAAGTTGTTTAAAACTTGTCTGAACCTAGGCGAGTTTACAGTCATTCTTCAAGGTTTTCGAAATGGAATACACTCCCAATGATTTCAAGACCAAATCAGCTCTCTACCATGATTTCATCAAAACAGCTGAGACGGACTTGCATCACATCAAGCCGGTGTTTGATTTACACGCTTTGGAGAGCGCAGGAAACACTACCATCAAAAACTTGGAACACTTTGGACTCTTCGCAGCAGTGTCTATTCCTATCTTAGTTCAAAGCCTCAAGTTTGTAATCGCTTGCATCGAGCATTACAATCCGGCTACAAGGGAGATTCAATATAGTTGGTGGCAGAATAAATCACCTTGCCACGATGTCAGCAAGATTTGAAAAAGCGGCCAATGAGGTCGAAGATTTCTTGAGATCAATTGCAAATGGAGAAGATATCTTGGAAAAACGAAACTTTGCTATTGATGGAATAGATGCACCAGATCAGGACACAGTTTCTTGCTTTTTAGCGGATGTGATTGAGATTTGAAATGGCTTTCATCTAGAAGCTTTCTTTCCGCTTCCTTTCTATTCTTGGAGCAATTCTTATCCATTCTTCGAAGAAGAGAAAAAAGATAAATGTAATAGTTGGTGTTTCCCGCTTTTCCTGCTTTCTTAGGTGTTAGATGTTATCTTCTTTCTAGATTTAGAAATAAAGCTTGCTTGCTGAGTGTTGTACCCAAAATAATTTTTTTGGCATTTTGTATAAATTGAGCTAAATTTTGTTAAAATGCCATATAAAGTCTGTTTTAGGTCAAACTAATCATAGGATCTTGGTGGGTTTCTGTCAAGGAACACGTGCAAAATTTTGAAAATTTGAAAATTAGGGTTTTGCGCCCCTATTTTTAGGGAAACCCCCGAAAATAGGACCTTCCCAGAAATGATTGAAAATGATTTTGATAAGATTAAAAGGCTTCACGATCACATTGGTCAAGTCAGAATCATCAAAAGACATGTTTTACTCTGGTGGGTCTATTTCTATTTTTCAGGAACCAAGTTAGGAGCTCCGCAGCCATTAATGGTAGATTGGCTAGTACCAGGCGCTGAAAGTTAAGCTTCAAAAGCTTCAACAACGCAACCATGGCGGAAAAGGTCTAAAATGATGCTGTTTGATGAAGGAGATATCTGAAATCCAAAAAGGTCAAAATTTGACTTACTTTGGAAACGTTACGAAGGAGAAACAAGTTCACATGTTGAAAAGAGCCTTTTTCAAGCAGGGGCACCCATGATCTTTAAGGGTCAAATGCAGTCTGTTAGATCATCCAAGGTAGTCATCCTCGGCGTTTGCTTGCTGGCTCGACAACGAAACAGACATCTAGATCATCTGATGAGTTGATCAGAAGCAGTTGCTGACAAAGCGAAAAGAGGCAGTTGAAGAAATATCAGGAAATGATTGTCAAAGGTGAAGATCAAAGAAAAAAGAGCCTTTTCAAAAGAAAGGCGCCCTTCCTTTTGGACCTCAAGATGCTGACAAAAAACCAAAGGCCTCCCAGAATAATCTTCTCAGCCTAGGTAGATCTCACCAACGCAACTGCAAGCACAGTCATCCGATGAGGCAGTCAGTAAATAATCAGAATCAAAGTAGGCAGCTTTTCAGATGAAGATAACCATGCTGAAGGACAAAAGCGCCCTTTTCAATGAGGGGCGCCCTTGAATAAAGGAACCCTAAAATGACTTTCAAGTTTTCTGACTTCAGTCATCTTCGGCGAAATGGAGCTGGCTACTTGGCGAGATATCAAGCGAAATCATCCGATTCTCCAATCAACGAGAAATCCAAATCAAAGCACGAGAGGTCATTTCAAAAGGCTGAAGAACGAAGATTGAAAATTCACTAAGGCACAAGCAAAAGCGCCCTTTCTTGGAAAAGGCACCCTTTCTTTTGATGCCCTGAACTCAGCTTTTCATCATCACGCTTCCCAGGCACTTCTCTTCAGGTTAGATCCAGCCCAGCAGTGAATGTGTCAGCAACATCTCAGGATCAACAGATCAAGCCAGATTCAGGATCAAACTGAGGTCATTCAAGAGAGAAAATATTAAAAAAACTTGCAAAACTCAAAAGGGACGCCTAAAAGAAGTCAAAGGTCAAGTTGTTGACTAAAGTCAAGATATTTTGAGTTAAACTTGGCTAAAACACTCCACGATCAATGGAAATCACCTTTTTGAACTTCAGATCAAGCCAAAATCACTTTTGAGCATGAGTTAGGTCCCCAAACTTGTGGATCTAAGGCTTGGATCTATATATTCAAGGTGAAGGCGTCCTACTTCATTATTTCATTGCAGGTTAAGAATCAAGAACAGCCATAAGCTCTCAAGGACGCCATTGATAGATCTAGACAAGGTTTTCATCCGTTCTTCAATTTTTCTTGCAGATCTGAAGCAGAAGAAGATTGCTAATTTGAGGATTGGATTCAGAGACAGATTTTCTCAAGGAGTCAGATATAAAAACTTCCAATCCATCTTCTGTCTACTTCTTCTCTTCTTGTCTTAGGTTTTCTTGCATGTCACACAAGACAACAGGCTACATTAGATCTGATCAACTAGGTAGATTCAGCATAATTTTCCAGTAAAACCCATCTCATCAGATTTTCTAGAATCAACAAACTTGCTGCCCCTATTTTTGGGGGTTTTTCCGAAAAAATTTCAGAATCAAAATTTTGAGGAACTGGGCTTGTTCAGCATTGAAGCACGAACAAAACGCATGTGCCAGACTTTTTCCAGAAAAATACTTCTCGACAGGGCGCTATTTTCAGGGGTTTTTCAGAAGTTGTCTGAACACATCCGTGTTTACAGTCAACAGGCGAGTTCTTCTTCACAGAATAACAATTTGGCGTCCTTGGGCTCCAATTGAACAACCAGACCTTGCACCAACAACTCTCCAACCAGATCTTACACACATTGCTGGAGAGCAAACGGACATCATCAACAATCTGCAGATCTTTATCTTTGAAAAGAATACATCTCCCGCTCAATGGAGAGCTACAGCAATTACTCTAGACGAAGAAGAAAGAAAGGCTGATCTTGCAGCAAAAAGACCAATATTACCACCTCCCACGTGGCAGTAAGCACCTTGGCTTGCTAACTGCAAAGAGGTTATTCCAAGCACGGAGCCGCCAAAGTTACCAAGAGCAATAGCTTGCGCAAGAAGAGATGTCGTGTCATCAAAGCATTGACTATCCGGAAATGGAAGAAGTCAACACATGGATCAAGGAGTTGTTGACCAGAAATGGTGAAGTGTGAAAAGACACCTAGGAAGGACGTCCTACCTTCCAATTGGCATTTATGATACTTGAAGTTGACTTGATGCCTCATTCCAAGTCAACTCAAGAAGGCATTAAATGTAGTTGGAGTTAACTTGATGTCCCTTTCCAAGTTAACTCCATATCCCTTAAATCATGCATTGTCAAATCCCACTGATTAAGGATGTCTAATTGGCTTCCATGATTTGTGGATCTAAGATCTCCACTAAATGTGGATGTCTATTTTGGAGGGATACTTACATTAAAGTTCACCTTTAGTTTACTTTCAGTCAATTGAAGTAGTTTCCAGTTGATTCTTTGTTTACTTTCAGTTAACTGAAGTAGTCTTCCAGTTAACTGCTTGTTCCCCCTTTTTAGGAATAAATCTTGCTAATTGATTGGCAAGAACTCATTGTTAACTCAAGGAGATTTTGGGGTTGCCCACTCCTTTGAGTTCTATAAATAAGAGCCTTGGGCTCATTGTTTGTTTAACTTTTACTTGCTATGCAAAATTGCTGCGCCATTGTTGCCAACAGCTTTGAAAGCGGATATTTGTTCACTCTTGGATGAGAGTTCGTTGGTCGATTGTAATTGTGCATGATTTCGTGCCTTTGCTTTCCCAACCTTTGTAATTCGTTGATAAAGCTTTGAAGAAGAACATCAGAAGGCGCTTGCATTTTGATCAATCTATTTGAGTTATGTCTACGTCTTGTACCTAATAGCTCGTTGTTTCATTTCCCTCCTTGGATAGGAGTCCCTCCTCCTTGGATATTTGTTATTGACAGTTATCGTTCGTTGTTGTTTAATGTATTGACCTTCAATCTATACTTCGGATAGGAGTTCCTCCTCCTTAGCAAGCTCGTTGGCCAAGACATCATCAAATTGTTGTTTCTTGTAAACTATTTCCTAGCCCATACCTCGGATAGGAGTCCCTCCTCCTTGGTAGGTCTCAGATCTAGTTTACCGTAAAGAGTGTTTGCTTGTACCAACCTTATCCTGTATATACTCGAGAGTTCAGAGCCTCGGTCATATTCTCAGGAGACGGCGAATTCAGGTAATCCAACCAACCCATTCCCGCTCCTTTACCCTCATGCTCTGTTTATCTTGAAGGTATTGGATAGATAAAAGCTAGAATAGTCGTAGTTAAGATCTGCAAAAACCAGAGAAAAAGCTTAGCTACGGCGCATTGTGTTTGTGCACCCTTGTGTCCTACCGCTGAAGCATAAAAAGATAGGAACTTTAGTTTACATTTCCCTTCCTTACGCATTGCTCCCAGCAGAGAGGGACTTCTCCTCTTTAAATAATGAAGAAGTGTTGCAAAACATTTGAAATAGCTGAACGTTTACAATCAACACTCCAGAGGTGCTAATTTAAACGCCAACACTGAGCAAGCCCTAGATTGTAAAAGCAAGGAGATTTTAGGGTTCCCTACTCCTCTGCTTGCCTATAAATAAGAGCCTTTGCTCATTAGTTTTCTTTAACCATGCTAGTGATAACAAAACGCTGAGCCTAAGTGCCTTTATTTGTTATTTAGTGTTGTTCGATTGTGTTTATGATAGCGAATTGTTGAGTCTCTTTTAGCCAACAAGTAGTTATTGTAATTGTTGTTCCTTTTGCGTAAGAACAAGTTTTGCAAGCCTCTTTAGCTGCAAGCTCTTGTTCCAAGCATGTGTTTAGTAATTTTTTTTCCAGAAGTTTGAGAAATAAAATCATGAGCCTCCTTTGCCTTGGTATAACGTCTCAGATTTCTGTTTATTGTGTTATGCTTTTGTGATCTTAATTTCAGCTTACATTGAAGTGTGTAGATGTATGTTGAGAAAGAGTTCTCTTAAGCCTTTTCAGAGAATCAACCTTGTTCATTTCTAAATTCTCTTGCTCTGCGTATTACTTGAGAAGTTAGAAACGTCTTTAGCTTAAGTTAGTCGTAGTTGAAGTTCTTAATCAGAAAATCTCAGCTGCGGCGTCTTGTGTTTTATAAACCTTGTGCTCTAGCTGAACCAAAAAGATAGGCGAATTAGATTTAATTTACTTTCTTTCACACCATCAGCAAGAGGGAGCTTCCCCTCCTAATTTGAAGAGTAGTTTATCTGTGTATAGTTGTCCGTTTCAAATCCGCATTCCAGAGGTGTGAATTTAAACGCCAACAATAGTGATCAGTAAAAGGTTTATACTTTATAGCCATTTCTGCCATACTCTGGAATATCAAAGTTCAAGCCCCGTAGTCCTTTCGTGTGCTCCTCCTCCATAGCAAGGAATGCAGAAGCGTTTTTGCTCCAGCGGGCATTATTATTTATTAAGAACCTAATATATTGTTTGAACTTTAATATTATTTATAGTATTGAGTATAACTATTTTTTAATTTATAAAATAGTATGAATAAATACTATATTTAATATTATTAGTTTATTAAATATAATATGCATATATAAATATATATAGTTTATATATTATGAAATTAATATATAATAGTATTTTGTTAATTTATTAAATATAATTATACATATATAAAATATGTATAGTTTATATAATTTATTAAATCAAAATATAATTATATATGTGAATATAATTTTCAAAAATATAATATATTATATAATTTAATAAACTTACTAAATAGTATATTTAAATATTATATAATTTTAAATTTATTTTTTATATTTTATTTGTATGAGTAAATTAAAATAGTAAAATTAAATACATTATAATATATATTATACTGTTAAATAATAAAATATAATTATATATAATCGATATTAATATTAAATATATAATATTTATATATTATATTCATTTTTTTGTACGGACATACCCAAAACGTACCCAGTCCCACCTTCAAAATATGCCGTACCAACGTATCGTACCCATGCACCTGTACCTGTACCTATATCCTATTCGCAACTTAGCTGTAAAGGACAAAAATCTGCACTTTGTCAGGTTGAAATCCATTAAGGTTAACAAAGAATATTAATGTGAACCATAACAAAAGAAAACTACAGCTATAGATAACCATAGGGATCTAGAAAGCTGTTGACTGCAACAGACATCATATATCAAGTGTTGCAGAAATTTTTCTTTGCATCATTTGACAAAAAATTAAGACACATTTTAGCATTCATAGCAAGAAAACCATCACAAAAGAAGACACAAGGATCTTTACCTGGAGAACCTGATTTTTGGTGAAAAACCTTAGCAAAAATGAGGCAAATCACCTCCTTATCCACTATCTTTGCAAATACAATCTTAGGCCTCTTGGGCACACAACCAGCTTGAATCATCCAAGTTCAGTCCCTCATATTACACACAACTCTCTTATACACTCTTCTAGCTCTGATTTTGCCTATTTTAGTCTATCGTTTGCTTGCAAGCTTGAATCATCTTGGATTGCTTTTAATTCCTCCTATTTTGCCTCTTGGGTATTTACAATGGACTTTATTGTTCAAACTCACCATGAATCTTAAAAGTCACTAGAAGTCTACAAGAAAGTAATTTTAAGTGTTTTTGGGCATAATGGACTATTTCTAGACATGTGGTGAAACCACTGCTTTAATTCTCAACCAATGCTTTGAGTTCAAGAAAGGAACCAAAACATCAGATTTCTTCTTTAGAAGGCAGATCCACATTTCCTTAAAAAATCATCAACCAACAAAAGAAAATACTTTGCACTAAGAATTGTGGATGATTTCCATGATGGCTCAGATAGATCTGCATGAATGAGATCAAAAGCCCCCTTTGTACACCATGTTTCTTCAGTGGCAAATGGTTTCTATTTTTTCTTACCTGCCAGACATCCACACAAATATCCTGCTTCTGCTTGATAGATGACAATCCATTAAACATGTTGAATTTGCTTTGTTTGAAAAATATTGAAGGTTGAGGTGTCTATACATCTCATGCCACAAACTGCTACAATTGTCCTACATAGCTAAGGCATGCAAATTAATATTGACATGATCAACCTGCTTTTATTACCTACCTTACCCAATGCCTGGGGCAACCATTTGTCTTTTGGAATGCATTTTGTACCACTAAAATCCATAGCAATGTTAAGATTATGTTCATTTTTGGATCAAACCTAACACCCTTGACTATAGATATCGTGAGATTACTCAACATAGTCCTTATATCCCCAATCTCCTCTATTGCATGTGATCTATCATCACCTAGTGGAACAGAATCTGTGGAACCGGAATCAATATTAAATTTGACATACCAATCTTTGTGGTAGGTGAAATGACACGATGCATCAAAATCAAAGAACTAGCAATTAGTTGCCTTATCGTTATCTTAGAAAGATGTCATAAAAATATACTCCTCCCTGGACTCTTGCTTTGCCTCAATTGCTGCCATATTAGCTTGTGCTCTTGGTTTCTTGTGGAATATGTTATATTAGCATATCTAGCATTCTTTTTTGATATGTGCAAATGTAACATTTGATGTTGATTTGACTTTGTATTTGTGCTACAATTATTTGATTGACCAGAGTTGGGTTTTTGCTATGTCCTTATCTCTTTTGTTTCTATAACAATTGTGAACTGTCTTTCATAAAAGTAAGTTTTACTACCTACCAATAAATGAAAGGACTTTAGAAAAGTTTCAACTTTCAAATGAAGGTGGTAACCTCATGATGACAAGAGCAATAATATTATCTTCATTCACCTTTTTGTTGATAGCAGAGAGCTGATCTCTTAGGCCTTTCTATTGTAGGAAGATGCTTAGAAATTGATGCACCCTCACCCAACTCTGTGCAAGAAACCAAATTTTTTAAATACAGGGCTTTCTTTCTTAGAGGTTTGATACTTATTTTTTAGACTCCCACAGATCACTAGTAGAAGTGGCACTTTGGACATTGGGATTCAATTTATTAGAGAAAAATAGTTTTAACTTTTAACAACCAAAAGCAGCAAAATCCGTAGTTGGTCTAATTTTGAGGTTTATTTTGACCCAATTCCTGTACTTAGCAGTGGTGAGAATTTTGTGACTCCACATATTAGAGTTTTGACCAGTTAACTTCTTCACTTTAGACAAAATTAGATCTGGATATTGGCCATTAGTAGGGTTTTGACCTAGGTTTTTCAGACAATTTGCAGCGTTTGATTTGTTTTTTGGCAAATGTATGACAAAGTGAAGAACACACAGGAAATACTGAGAGGGGGGGAGGGGTGAATCAATATTTCAAACTTTAAAACTTTAAACCATATAAATCAGAAATCAAAATGTTAACAGCAAGAACATTCATGAAACACCATGAACAAGATAAACACCAAGATTACATGGAAAACCCTTTCGGGTAAAAAACCACTGCAAAATATTACTTTTATTATCTTCAAAAGGCACCAACCCAATTACACAAGTGAGCACCAACCTAGTTACACAAGTGAGCTCCAAATCTTTGAGAGAACCAACTCTCTCCTTCGAAGCACCAACTCTGAACCAACTGAAGCACCAATTCCAGTGTTGCTGAAGCACCAACTTCAGACTTAAAGAATACTGACCAAACATTGAAAACCTTCTGGACAAACTCTCAACTTATCTGCAATAGAACCTGAAACCTTTCTCTTTCTCTCAACACTCTTCAGAACACATCTTCATTCAAACCGGCCAATCAAGATTACTGATTTTTGCAACATTAACATATAAAATATGTATGCACTCCTTTTAGAAATTGATACCACTGAAGTCTGCACTCAGATTTTCATACACCCCTGTCTGCACCAGCATATGGCATGCAAATGAACTGTACAGCCCTTGACTTAGAAGAATATGAAGAACATCTCAATGACCACGTCCTTCACAGCTTACCCATACAAGAGAACTCAGAGCAGCTAAAGTTCAACATGCAAGACTAATAGGAAATACTTCTTGAGTACACCAATTTGATTCTTATGCCTCCAAAAAGGGCCTGAAAATATTCACAGCTCACTCTTACCAAGTCCGCTCAGCACATGAATAGACTCAGACAAACACATTCAAAACAGCAATGACAGTGCTGAGAAGGAGGAGTAATAACAGCGTTCAGATTCACCACGACCGTAGACTTCTTCACACCCTTGAACTCAGCCTATGATAGACTCAGACAACTCGCAGCAAAGAGGAAGATAACAGAACCATTAATTTTTCACACCTTAGCAAATACATACCCTCGAACATTCAATTTTAGACCTTCTAGTGCATCAACCAACCCACAAAGACCAATCAGAATTGTCACAGAAGATAGCACATGCATCTAATCCCTGGTTGCGATGATATTCATGTGATTCTGAAGATCACACATCTGAAAGCTTCAAGCTAGGAATAGCTCACAACATAACATTGAACCACACAGCCAAGAATAGCAATGACTCAAAGCGTCTCCTCACGCACTGGAAATTGGTCAATGATCTTCATCACAGCTTGACTCTTCAAAAGAATATCGAAGCATAAAGAAATATTCCAGTCAACTTCACATTATGCAACACACACACCCAAATAGATGATATCGATTAAAAAAAAATTGATAATCACCATGTCCTCCATAAGAAATGCTAACACTTAGAAAACATCTTAAATTGATACTCTAAAGGGTATCGACCTTCACCAAAAAGCGTCTTCACCTGAAGAATGACATTACATTAAAAACCCATAACAGAAAGCCATATCGAATTTCTTATAAAAACTGACTCCTGATAGAATATCGAGCAATGAAGAAGCCGTTTCACACATCAGATATATTTTAAAAAAATATTCGAACTTAGCTATATAGACCTGATGCTGAATAAAATGCTTTCTAAATTCTTCTATATTGCCTCATTCAAAATAGACAAAACATTTATAAAGCCGCCTCTTCTCAAGCCGTCGCTGCACCAAGTATAGAAGTCGTTGGTTTTTTTGAGGTCTGAAAGGCATCGATTTAAATTTAGTGACCATGCTGCCTCTCAAACATGAAGACTGAAGCCGGCACAGGAGAAAAAGAGTGTTAGAGGTGTTGGAAATAAATAGACTGCCACCATAATATAGAATCATGCCAACACAAAGACATGGCCAGGAATATCTCGACATGAGTAAAGAGCTGCCCAGGTCAATAAACACGTCCAAAATCCTGAAATCATTGCCGGCAAATGAATGAGATGCCACCACTAAGTTTAAACAAGCCGCCAACATATGAATCGATAACACTCACCATAATTTATTCATTGATACTATAATATTTCAATAATCTCTTTGTCAAAGTCAAGCTTATTTGACCATTCAATTGCTGACTTGGAAAACTGACACTTATGCTGAAAAGGCAATTTGACTCAGCAGGCTGACTTGGCTTATATGACTCAGCAGGCTGACTTGGCTTATATGCTGACAAGAAGAGAAGCAGGAAGCTTAACCAGACAACCAGGTAGCTCGAGCAAGTAGCCAGGTAGCTCGAGCAAGTAGCCAAGTAGCTCAACACACAGGCAAGTAGCTCAACACACAAGCAAGTAGCTCAAGCAGCTTAAGTAGACAAGCAGGTAGCTTACACCTTGACATCAATGACAAAATATTCTAACACAAAGTATATTCAGATTTAGATAGAATTTTCAGAACTTAACAGAAAAAGATAGGGCTTGTAGGTAAAAGAAGGAATTACTTGTTTAGGGTTTTCACGTTGCAGAGCAAGGGATTCTGTGATTTAGTTTTGCCTACTTGTAGTGCTTGGGTTTGTGTGAATTTTCTGACTCTCCTTGTAGTGCTAGGATTTTTGTGACTCATGGCTATGAGTGTCAGCTCACCCTTGCTTTCTTTTTCTTTGCCTCCATCATTATTCTTCTGTGGGCCCCCACCACTGTTCTTCTTTGTCCATATTAAAATTCTTTGCATCTTCCCACACAATTCTGTGCGACAGCTGACCAGATTTTGTCCAGTTGCTCTTAGTGGCTTTCCAATTTTTTTGTCTTTTCCTTCACAAATATTGATCTTTTGCCTTGACAAATTGGTGTTCTGCCATCATAAACTATTTAGTGTACCCTATCCTGGGGCTTCCCTGTTTCTCCAGTTACAACTCACTTCGATGCCAAATTGTAGAACAATGAATGCACAAAGATTGAATATTGTGTTGCACACATTCCAATGTGTGTACACTGCATTTACTAATGTACAGGAAAGTGACCTCATCAGACATAAATAACGTGTTAGTTAAATCTTAACCATAAGCAGTAAATTGCTCTATGTAGATGGTAGTCTAAACATTATAGTATTTCCAATACTTGCATCTTCTTTTGGTTGGCATATGTGAATCCATTAGGTGGGGTTGTTAGGGGTTATTTTGTGAGATTTCAAAGGCCTCTCCTCACTGAGGTGGGATGCTTCTTGTTGGTGTTGAACTGGATTGACAATTTGTCTACTGTAGTTTTCTTGGGCATTTTGTTGAATCACTTCAGACATAGTTCTTTTTGCTTTGTTTGTTTGACAGAAGCTGCTTGATCACCTTACTTTTATTGTGAAGCTGGAAATAGTTTTTGTTGTTGTATATTTGCCCAACTGTTTTAATGCTTTAGGAAATCTTGGAGGATGACCTGATTTTCTTTCTACCATTGAGGATGGGAGAAGAGTGATATGCATGGCTGGAACTGTGCCTTACCAACTTTTTTCTTCCATCTTTTCTACCAGCTCTTGTGTGCTATCAATAATGTTTGGAAGAGAAATAATCAAGGTGGAATTATGTAATGTCCCCATTTTCGGTCACTTCAACATTTTAGTTAGCTCTTGCTTTCTTGGTGATCATCAACCTTGTCAGGAGGGATATTTGATGCTGGCAATGAACTCAGTTGGTTTTGAGGACTCCTATGACACTTTCCAAAGTGAATCTAGTTTTTGGTGTGTTCTCCAAGATTCTTGGAGAGAGCGTCTATTTATAATAAGTCACCCGGTCAGCACCGATTTTCATTACTCATCATCAGTATCATTCTAGTATGGTCAATTTTCAATTCCAATGCTTGCCAGTAGTTTCTGCAACTCGGGTGTATTATTGGCTTTAATTTAATTATTTTATTAAGGTTGCTTAATTTTATTAAAATAATTTAAAAGTTATCTTAGTGCAATAGCTCATTGGAAAGAGAATTTAAAGTTTAAATTATGAATGCATAAAAGGAGGACCTTGTTCATCAAATATGTTTATTTCATAAAAAAATATTTGAAGCCAAAAAGGGCTTATTTAATTAAAAGTGCATTTTAAAATATGCCTTCTAGAAAGTTCGGTGAGAAAAGTATAAAAGATGATTCAGGGAGCTCATTAGAATATGCAGATTATTTGATTTCCTCTTGTGAAACTCTTGTGGTTTTGTAGGATTGAACTTGGTTCATCTCAGCCTTCTTGAGGATGTAAACACTCTTGGAGAAGATTAATGATGGTGTTGAATGATCCTCCCTGGTTAATATTGTGTGATTCATTTAGAGTCAAAGTTTGCACGAAAAAGATTTATAGATTTGGTGTGGTGATTGTTGTTTCTATATCTAGCGGCCAAACATTTAGGGAGGTGAGCGTGGGAATTATTCATTGACTATTGGGTGATTGAGTATCTTGAGCAACAACACCAATTAATCTGGCCGCCTTTGTTGGAGCTGGACGTGTAGGAGCGTGGAAGTCAATTGTAAGTAAACAGGAGTTTGTGTTGGGAATTTGAGTCTAAGCAAGGCTGGGCACCTTCTTGTGTTGATTGGTTCTTATCATTTGGGGCATAGCTGTTCCTCCACCTGGTTGCTATACATTGTGGTAGCAAATCGTGATATACACGGTGTGGGATTGAGTATTGCTATTAGTCATTGCTCCTGTATTGAGGGGTGTGGGAACTTTGTTGCTGGTCATGGGAATATTAGTTCCATTATATCCTTGGCGTTGGATTATTTGGTTTTACTAGCTGGTTGATACTCTCCAAAGCACCGTAGTAAGGGAGGTCCCATCATAAGGTGATGTGGCAACAAAAAGAGAAAGCAAAGTCAAACTGCCTCAATGTTGGGTATAGAGGAATTTTGCTTCCTTAAAAGACATTATACTAGTTGCCACCTCCCAAAAGAGAATCACGACCACCATTCTAGCTGTTGTACAAGAACAAGGGTGCCGTACCATGAGAAGAATGGATATTAGGGAGGCAAATGAACATTCCAGGTCAGCGATGCCATTATGAATTTTAAATTCCTCTATTTTCATAATCTGATTTTTCAATTTCTGAGTTGGATGTTTTATATCAGCAATACCATAATCTCAGAAATATTATCTGTTTTCTGAAATTATGCATTGCAATGAAGTGAGTGAAGTTACTAATAATTTTAATAATTGTGGAGCACTTGTATATACTATCTATGAAACATATTGCAAACATATGGAAATAACACTCAAAACAGCTTTAAAAATAACCAAAACCAACAACATGCCAAGTGTTTGACGAAATGCCGATGTTTGAAATTGTGAAAAATTGCAATTGTTTGGTCAAGAAATTGGTAGGAGGGGATTTTACAAATTTTGTGAGCAAGCAGGGGGAGCACCTTGTTCAAGGTTTGAATTTGGGAGCTTATGAGGAGCAACAGTTATAGTAGGTTTAACAAGAGAAGAGTTTTTTAATTCCCATATGATTGAAAATCGGACATTCACTAGAGAAAGAGGGTTTTCAGGATTATTTGTGGCAGATAAGTAGAGGAAAACAATTCGGCAATATTTGATACCTTTTCTAGTCTATAAACAAGAGGCATTCAAAAAAGTGGGATTTTGATAAAGGCATAATTTGCTCGACTTTCTTTAGAAGAAAACAAGCTTGAGGAAAACCTTTACAAGCATAATGGGTTTGCTCCATGCCAGTAGGGTGTTAGTGTTTTTTTATTTGTCTTTTCTAAGACAACACAAAACATAATAGTGTGTGAGGACAAACCTCTCTTCAGATTGTGAGGGGAAGCTCATTGAGATCTAAACTAAACATTAACACTAAGCTAAATTGATCCTAGACACCAAACAATAGACAAGATGTATAGATATTAACACCATACAATATATCTTTGGGGGTTTGCATTAGTGAAATGTCTACTTGCCCATGTTTTTCCTTTGGATTTAGGCACTTAACTAATAATAGTTGTCTTGAGGCAAGATTTTATAGATTTTATGAATGACAATAGCGAACCGAAACACAATAACAACCCCTTCCTACTAGCTAAAAATAGAGAATAGAATTTCAATGCACACAATAGTTGGAAATAGCAACATATAGATGACACATGATTCCAATAATTAAACAATTAAGTTGTATACAAAGCCACAACCTAGGTAGACAAATAGCCTCAATATAAATCTTGATGCTAAAATCCACTTTCAATTCAATTGAGGGAACTATAAACACAGGTTCAACAATGATTTTACAGCAATGTGTAGCATCATATATCATTGAGAATTCTTATGCACAAGCACTTATTTCTAGGTTACAAAATACCTAGTTTTTGGGATTTAGGACAACAATTAATTTATTGCAAAACTCAATGCTTTAAGGAAAAATGCTTAAAACTTCTAAAATTAAGAAATAAATTTAAGGCAAAAACTGTTCTAAACAAAGAATAAATAAAATGTAACTAATGCAACCTAAAAAGAAGCCCCCAGCCATTTGTCCAACAATAGAACCTCCGAAAAAGCAACTTCATTTGAAAAACAACTACTTTTGAAAAACCAACTTTTTGAAAAAACAACTATCTGAAAACAACTAGTAAAAATAGAAATTTGGTGTAGAGGAGGAGATTCAACACCCTCAAGACAACGAGGTCCAAAGGGGTGAATAGTCCTCAACTACCTCAGGCATCAAAGCTCAGGTGACGAGATGAGAGATGAAATTTGTTTATTTATATTTTGTGCAGATTTGGTGGTTGAGAGTTTCATAAATCAAAAGAGCAGGTTGTAGAGGTCTTCTAGACAAATTGACAAGCTCCCGGCCAAGGACAACAGTGCAATGTGCCAATGTCCCTGTGGCACGCTGTAGTCTCGTACAGACTAAAACCAAGTTTACCACAAAAACAACTAAGAACCTATGTAATGTCCCCTTCTCTGTAGTTGTCAGGTGGATCGCTTAGCCTTTTAATTCCCGAGGCTAATGTCATATGGAGGGAATTGTTTATTTAATTACTTAATGTTTGAGTAATTAATTAAATTAAGCAAGGTGACTTAATGAATGGTTATTGAATGAGTTGTGAAATATTTTGAAAAGCACTTTATAAAAGTCCCTTATATTGGGCATCTTATGAAGTCATAAAGTGACTATGGAAATATTAAAGAGAAATACATTATTCAATTAAAATGTCACTTTAATTTTAGAAGTAAGGGATACAAAAGAAGAAAAAAAGGAGACCATTCGCACTTTGGAGATATACGTGATTTTCTTCATGGAGAAGCTCGAGCTTCCTGGTTGTGAGTTTTGTAAACCCTAGCCATTGTTTCGAGTGTGCAATATCACTCCTAGCCTGGCATGTGCAGATTTGGAGAAGAGAAACAAGTGAGCATCCTGATTTTCGCGTCATCCCTTTAGAGTATTTTTGCGTTGTCTTGGATTCGAGTTCAGGGAAAGCATTCGAAGTTTTTGAAGACGTTTTTGTGATCTACCTGTGGTGCTGCATTCACACGCAGAAAACCCTTGTAAATCGTGGTTTATGAAGAATATCTTCCAGCATATGAAGGACGCGAAATCTGGGCAGGGAAAATGACGGCATCTGTATCAGCTCTTTGTGATGTCGTGGCTTTTGGTGAACCCTAGGCAGGGCGTCTGAGTTTCCTTGAGAACCTGTGGCATTTGTGAATCGAGATTTTATGAGGGATTTTGCATGGACGACTTGCAGCTCGAGTCCATCAGAGGCGTCTTATTACTGGCCATGACTTACGCCCAGGTCTGAAAACTATATTGCATCTCCCATTTGAATTATAAGTCCTATAGTCTATGGCATGGATTAGGGAAAATAGAACTTGCTGCTGTAGCTTGCATTTCAGTTACAAATCTTCTTGCTATAAATCCCTATTAGTCGATGTTGTAAGAAACAGCCTATACATTGTCATTTGATATGGTAAACTTGTCTTTGGTTGTGAATGGGACTTCTAAACTATGATTTAAATCTGAGTTTGCAAATTCAGAAATTAGTGTTACAAACTGCTGTTCATGAACTGTATTTTCTTCTACACTCAGAAATTCACATTATCTATATGCTACCCTAGCTGGGTGTTGAGACAAATGATTGTTTACTTTGCTGTTACAAAGTTGTAGTTCCATATACTCTTGTTGGGACATTAGCCAACTGTAGGAATTGTTTAGTTACTAATGGATGAATTGGTCCATAGCAAGACTGGTATTGCAGAAATATCTCAGATTTAATCAATAAACATCAGTGTGCAGTACGTGGTTATTTCCTATGCATGAGAAATCTTTGAATGCCGACACTTGCAATCTCAAATCACATTCACCTGAAATAAGGAAAGAAAATTATCAGTTCATTGCAAGTCCAAGACAGAAGAAAAAATCATACAGTTTAGGTCAGGGTCCTTACAACCTACTAACGATTTCAATAGCTAAACTCCCAAAAATGCACTAAAAGTAACAAAGAACTAAAGATAACATAAACTAAATTAAATGGGAAGGAAATGATAAAACGAAGAAGAAAGGAGACACTCACAAGAGGTCCAAGAATGAAGCTTCCAACAAAGCTACAACTTCAATACCTGCACACATAGAAACGAGAAAATGGTTGGGGCTATTTTAGGGGCTTGCCTTAGTCAAACCCTCATGTAGGTGTTCCCACCTCCATAGATAGTCAGATAGATGGAGAGAGAAATAAAATAGACAAGACAATGGAGGATAGATGTGCTAGAATAATGTGTCAAAGTAAATAGACAATGCAATAAAAGGAAACTTAGTTATCCTCCCTTTAAGGAGATGGTAATGCCGAAAGGAAGAGTCCAAGCTTGACAAAACGATTATTGCACACCTTATGAGAGCAAGAACATATGATAATAGTGGTAGAATGAAGCTGCTATGGTGTAGGAGGGGAAGAAGATTGATAGAAAAGAGAAAAATGTGAGAATAGATCAAAATGAATCAAGAATGACTGAGAGAGATTGAATGAATGGAAAAATGAGAGGGAAAATGAAGTATAAGCATGCAAAGGGGTTGTTTGCAGCACGGTTGCAAGATGCAGAGGCGTTACACTCGCAAGTAGGCGGGAAGTGTAATGTCCAAACGGCTATTGCAGTCAAGAATTTTTTTGGGATGTTCGCGCGATGCACAAACTTCTACACGGTGCGCGGTTGTTCACGATAAAAAATCATCTTAATGGCCAGGGATGAACGGATTAAGGACAAAATTAAGATAATATTGCATTGTCGAATTAATTTATTTGAAGAGGAAGTTTATGGAATGTGAAATTGCATGGGATGAAATTTTCAACATTACATTTTGTGCCCACTTTAGTGAGCATATGTATTCTAACAGATGTGAGCTAAAGTAGAGAGAGAGAGGTTCGAGAGAATATACCCAAGATGAAGAAGACGTAGGTCTTTGATCCGGTATATGCGATTGAAAGGCTGAGCTAGGACACGGGTCTTCTATATTGTAAAACTGACTGCAATCTCACCACAAACATGTTAGCTGCAGATAAACACGTTAGGGTCTTCTATTTTGGTGTTTGGAAAAGAAATCCAAATTTCTAGCATTACATGGGAACCACTGGAGGTGTTTGTTTGCATTTTGATGTTTTGAAAAAGAAAAAAAATTCAAAATCCATATCATTTTTGAATGCCTCATAATTGTTGATTACATCTTGCAAGTTAAAGGGAATTTGCTCACAATTTGCAACATCTTGCATTGTTGGGGGTACTCAATCCATGAAGTGTGGCGTGGAGTATTTTTTCTTTAACACTATGCTCTGTTTTAAAGCATTTCCAGCATATGTATTATGGCTGGCGTGGGACATGGTCTTGGTTTGGACCCAAATAATGAGTGGCTGTTCACATTTTGGAGTTTAAAAAAAAAATTCAAATCCTTGATATTCCTTTAGTTTGGCGTATGGTATCTCTTGCAAAGGGGGTCAAGTTAGTGAGGGGGTGTGGATTTATTGTGGCTGCTGCAATTTAATAATGTAGCTGATCACGTTCTTACACAGCCTTTCTGAAAGTGCTGATTGAATTTGTAATTTGTATAGCTGTTCAAATTCCATGCTCTTGGGCACTTATAAAAGTGGAAATCATTGCTGTTGTGTGGTTGGCCAACTAGAAAGGTGAGATTTTGTGTGGAGGTCTGCAATTAATTAACATATACCAGAATATGTGAGCAGAGGATAACAGGGGAGGGATTAAATAGTTCCAGATATGGAGTTGACTGTAGCATACAGTTGATAAATAATTTGCTGCTCGGAAAGAGAATTTCTGAATTGAACGATATGGAAGTTGCCTGTGAAGCATGAAATTCAAGTTTGTAAATTGGATTAAATAATCATTGTTATTTTGCTGTTGCTGCAATATAAATTTCAATTTGAATTAAATTGTTTGCTATTGGAATTGGCAATCTCATAAGACCCCTGATTTCTCTGTGTGTCAGTAGACTCACGAGTAATTGCAAAATGTGTCACTTTAGAATAAAATGTAGGCGGAGAAAGAACAAGAGGGTTTGAATGTGCCCTCATGATATCTAAAGGAGATACAAATCAATAGGGTTTATTATCAAAGAGGAGATGAATACCCTCAAGTTTTGAAAGGCGTGAATACCCAAACAAATGTGAAATATCTAGTAAATAGAGTTCCCAATGAGGTGGACCAAGAAGACTCATATGAAC
This sequence comes from Sequoia sempervirens, assembly GCA_007258455.2. NCBI lineage: Eukaryota > Viridiplantae > Streptophyta > Pinopsida > Cupressales > Cupressaceae > Sequoia > Sequoia sempervirens. The sequence continues at coordinate 125,571 of VDFB02256852.1, forward strand.
CTTCTACAAAGAATCACTAGAAGCTCTTGATAAAGCAACACTAACTTTGATGGAGCAATATGTGATGATGGAGACAAGATCTTAATGTATGTCATCAAAATACACTACTCATCCCATGATGTGTTCACTCAAGATGCATGAAGAGGAAAAATAGGTGAATTTGTAAGCGCTGGAGTAGAAGAATGTGATTTTCTTGAATAAGTTGCTTCAGTTTGTCAATTTTCTTTAGAAAGCAATCATTTTCATCATGATTTTCCTTCACACAATACACACATTTGACCTTACATGATGTGGAAGGCTTCTGTAGAATACTTAAGTGTAAAGAATGTTAGTTTTTAATAATCAGATTATGTAAGCAGAATTTAACTTAAAAATCAGACACATAAACACAGAAGGTACCCTGGGAAAACCCTCCTCTTGAGGGAGAAAAACCCAGCAACAAAGATCTCTCTTATAAATAGAAGATGGCAACAAATCTCTTTACAATGAGGCCACACTCAAGGCCTATATACAGCATCAACTCTAGATGCAATAATAAACAATAACCTGCTCTTCCTTGATCTTCAAATCTGCACTTAGAGAAAATTCGCAATCTGCTCTAGGAGGAATTCTCACTTGAATGAAGAAGATAATTCGAACTTGCTTGATGATGAATGAAGGAGAAATGACCTTGTATAAATACACAATAAGAGAGAGGTCGCACCTCTTCATGTACAAGGTCGATCACAATAGAGAATTATAATTACAAATAATAATTGCGAATTACAAGGAAGGTCGGCCCAAGAGAAAAATATAATGTTGCTAAGTGAAGCGCCTCTTCACTTAATTATCTCAATAAAATAAATAGCCAAAGGCTATATGCAATTTTATGTCTTCAGATGTGGCTGGAAGAATGAGCCTGAAGCTGCTATATCATCAACACTCCCTCTCAACTAGGGAGGAATACTTCCAGCTATACAAGACACATCACCTCACTGTGATGTCAACCACTATGGCTACTCCCATATGTGGAAAAGAAACATATCACCTCATCGTGATATCAACCATCATGGCTACACCCATGTATGGTATGTACAAGTGCTCATCACTCAACGTGATGTTGTCACCTCATCGTGACGTTCACCATGGCTCTCCTAGAGGGTGAAAAGCACAAGCACAAGAAAAATCATCACGGACTCTCTCTCGTGATGCTGTCATGGAGTCACACACATGACATCCACCATGGCTCTCCTAGAGGGTGGAAACAAGGGCTTTCACCTCAAATCTCTTTCAAAGAGAAATGCATTAACAAGGGCTTGCACCTCAAATCTTTCTCAAAGAGAAATGCATTAAAGCAGATAAGATCACTGATACTGAGACTCCTTCTCAGTTAGGGCTTCATTCTCCACAATACGAAGCTTGTCTCGAAAGTACACAAACTTTACTTTGGCAAGAGGCTTGGTGAGAATGTCTGCCGTCTGCTCATTAGTGTTGATATACTTCAACTGGATTGCTTTCCTCAATACCATATCTCTAATATAGTGGTATTTGATCTCAACATGTTTAGTTCTATCATGAAACACTAGATTGAAAGAAAGATTCACACAACTTTGATTATCACAATGAATGACAGTCGGCTCCATCGATTGACCAAACAATCCTGCAAGCAGCTTCCGAAGCCACACTGCTTCTCGAGCTGCCACACAAGCTGCAATATACTCGGCCTCTGTGGTGCTTAGTGCCATTGAAGATTGCTTCTTGCTACACCAGGAGATCATAGCAGACCCCAAACTGAAACAACATCCAGAGGTGCTCTTCCGATCAGTGGCACCCTACCCAATCGGAACCAGTATATCCATGCAGCTCCAAGTCCACATCAGAAGAATACCTCAAGCCATATCCAACTGTGCCACGCAAGTATCTTAGGATATGCTTTGCTGCAACTAGATGTATTTGCCTTGGTTCACACATGAATTGACTAAGTGCACTCACTATATAGCAAATATCTGGTCTAGTATTGACTAGATACATCAATGATCCAATCAATTGCCTCTACATAGTAGGATCCACCAGATCTGAACTTGCTGCAGCCTCCTTAAGCTTTTGAAAATTTGTCTCCATAGGTGTGGACATTGATTTGCAATCCATCATACCAAATCTCTTCAGAATGTCAATAGTGTACTTCCCTTGACTTAGAATCATCTCATCAGGCTTCTGCCATACTTCTAAGCCAAGAAAGTAGTGCATGAGACCAAGATCCTTCATTTAAAATTCAGAAGCTAGCTCCTTCTTGCATTTGATAATGAGGTGATCTTCTCCAGTAAGAATTAGATCATCAACATGTAGAACCAAGATTAATGCTTCGCCATCAATTACCTTGAAGTAAAGGTTTGAATCAACATCATTCTTGGAGAAGCCCAAGCTTGACAAGTAACGATCAATTCTTTCGTACCATGCACGAGGAGCCTGCTTAAGGCCGTACAAAGCCTTCTTCAGCCTGCAAACATGAGACTCCTTCCCATGTACCTCAAAGCCATCAAGTTGCTCAATATATACCTCTTCCTCGATTACACCATTTAGAAATGCTGTCTTCACGTCCATCTGGTGAATCTTCCATCCTTTAGATGCTGCAATAGCAATGATGGTCCTGATTGAAGTATAGCGAGCAACTGGAGCAAAGCTTTCCTCATAGTCAACTCCCTCTTTCTGAGAGAATCCTCTAGCCACGAATCTTGCCTTGTACTTCTCAATGCTCCCATCAGCCGCATGCTTGATCTTGAAGAGCCACTTAGAAGATACAACAGATTTGCCTTCAGGTCTAGGTACGATGTCCCAAACATCATTCATGAGGATGGATTGATACTCCTCAGCCATAGCATCTTTCCATACTTGCTGACTAGTAGCTTCCTCAATGCTAGAAGGTTCTGACTCAATGATTTGACTCATCAAAGCAACATAGCTTGAAAACTTATGAGGTCTCTTGCTTTCTCTGAAAGTTCCTCTCGAGGTTGCAAACCTTTCTGCCTCCTACATTGTTTGCCTAGCCCAAAGAGGTCTCTTACGACCAATCATAATGTTTGTAGGTCCATTAGTAGTTTCCAAAGGCTCAACTGGATCATCATCTTCTTTAGGATCAGTAGCCTCCCTCTGAATCTCAGGAGTATGGTCAACCTCCATATCCTGAGGAGACTCTTGGTCTTCTATCTCCATGTGGATGCCCTTAGACCTCTTGAATGCAACATCTTCTTCAAATGTAACATCCCTGTTGATCTCAATCAACTTCTGACCTGGAATGTAAACTCTGTAGGCTTTTGAAGTCTCACTGTAGCCCACAGATATTCCCTTCTTGCCAGACGGTTCCAGCTTTGTCCTCTTATCTTTAGGTATATGAACATACATTGGACAACCAAATATCCTCAAATTACTTACTTTCAGCTTCACCCCTGTGAATGCTTCTTCGAGAGTCATGTTCTCCAAAATTCGGTGAGGGCTTCTATTCTGAACATACACAGCTGTCCTAGATGCTTCAGCCCAAAGGAAGGTTTGTAGATTTTGATCATGAATCATGGCTCTAGCTACTTCTACAATAGATTTGTTCTTCCTTTTTGCAACACCGTTTTGCTGTGGATTATAGGGAACACAAAACTCCCTCTTAATTCCTGCCTCAACACAAAAGTTACGAAAACTTCCGAAGATGTATTCTCCTCCATTGTCAGACCTTAGAACTTTGATCCTCTTCCCGGACAATTTCTCTACCTGAGCTTTAAATTCCTTGAACCTCTCAAGTACTTCCTCAGATTCTTTAGATTTCAAGAAATAAATCCAAGTCTTTCTAGAGTAGTCATCAATAAAAATAATGTAATACAAGAAACCACTCAAAGAAGCAACAAACATTGGACCACATAAATCAGAATGAATAAGATCTAGAATACATTTAGATCTACTTTCACTACTATGAAATGACCTTTAGTATTCTTACCTAAAGCACATCCTTGACAGGTACCTTCATGCTCCTTGTTGAATTTAGGAAGGCCCGTGACCATCTTTTCCATGGTTGGTAGAGCTCGAAAGTGAAGGTGAGCAAGTCTTCTATGCCAAAGTTCACATGAACTTGAAGACTCATGCAACAAAGCCTGAAGTGGACGAGTGCAAAGTCTGTAGAGACACTCATGTCGAACTCCAATCACCCGGGCATACTTGATACTCAAGTTCTTCGGCCATGCAAGAACTTTGCCTTCGGAGAATGCAACTTGATACCCCTTGTCCTCCAATGTTGAGATAGAGACAAGGTTCAGCTTGATACCCGAAACAAATAGAACATCACTCAACTGCAAGGAAATGCTTGAATCCAAGTGAAGAGAGGAGGTCCCAACTCCTTTCACAGAGTAACTAGCATCATCACCAATAATGACTTGAACACTAGAATCTCTCTCCACCAAATTAGATTGATGCTCTCTAAATCCGAAGATGTGGCGAGAGGCACCACTATCAATCAACCAAGTGTTGATGTTGGTAGGCACATTGCTTGACAAAGCTGAATAGAATAGAAATTTACTTGAATCCTTTTGCGGAGAGATCTCATCCACATTTGCAAATGAAGCCTGCTGCTTAGGCCTGGTTGGACAATCCTTAGCAAAGTGACCAAACTTGTCACATCTAAAACATTGAATATGAGAGAGGTCCTTCTTCTTCTTGAATGCAGGAGCACCATCAGATCCCTTATCTCTATTCCTCTTGAAGTATCCTTTCTTTCCTTCTTTCGCTTTCTTCGAGGACTGTGTGGCAAGAACATGAATTTCTTCATTTGTAGAGCTTTGACCAATACCTCTCGCAGCCAACCTAGACTCTTCTTGAATACAATCCGCCCTCAAACGATCAAACTTAGGAAGTTTTGATCTTGCGCTAATGCCTTGAATGTATGACTCCCAAGATGAAGGAAGACCATTAAGAGCCAACATGGTCAAATCCTTGTTATCAACAACATGCCCAATAGTAGAGAGCTGATCTCTCAACTCAGTGATCTTCATGAAGTATGAGATGACGGATTCTCCTTTCGCCATCTTGATGTGATGAAGCTGTTGCTTCAATGCAAGAGCTCGACTTGTGTTGTTGATCTCATACATCTCCTCCAAAGTCTTGAACATCTCCCTTGCTGACTTCAACTTGGAGATGATTGGCACAATGTGATCTTTCATGGAATCAACCAACATCTTTTTCGCCTTAGTGCCATTCCTCTTCCATTGAGGCTTCTCATTCTCATCGGAAGGTTCGGGAACTTCGCCCTCCACAAACTCTGCTAACTCATTTTCTTCCAATGCTTGCATGACTCTAAACTTCCAAGATGTGAAATTTGAAGCGCCTTCAAGTCTATCTTCGACCTTCAGCCCGTTCACCATCTTGACAATAAGATCGATGCAATTATGATGAGAATAAGAATGGAGGATAATGCTGCTTGAACAAATCTGATCACAATCTTCTTATACCCGCTCTGATACCATGTTAGTTTTTAATAATCAGATTATGTAAGCAAAATTTAACTCAAAAATCAGACACATAAACACAAAAGATGCCTTGGGAAAACCCTCCTCTTGAGGGAGTAAAACCCAGCAACAAAGATCTCTCTTATATATAAAAGATGGCAACAAATCTCTTTACAATGAGGCCACACTCAAGGCCTATATACAGCATCAACTCTAGATGCAATGATAAACAATAATCTGCTCTTCCTTGATCTTCAAATCTGCACTTAGAGAAAATTCGCAATCTGCTCTAGGAGGAATTCGCACTTGAATGAAGAAGATAATTCGAACTTGCTTGATGATGAATGAAGGAGAAATGACCTTGTATAAATACATGTTGTACCCAAACCAAATTTTTTGCTTCATCAAGGCATTTTGCTTAAAATAGTCTAGACCTTGCTAGAATGATGTCAAATACAGTTTTTGGGCAATATCAAGCATGGTGTTTTGTCAGTTAAAGGCAGTTCCAGTTGATTAGAACCTGAATCAGAGACTCAGAATGAAGCATTTCACGACGATAATTATACTTTTTGATGGTCATTTTAGTGGCAAAAATCAAGATTTCAGTGGTTAATTCTTGAAGATTTCTCAAGGAAAAGCAAAATTGCGCCCCTGTAAGCCAGGGGCGCCCTTCTTTTTGAAGGCCTAGATTTTGTGATAAATGCTCATGAATATAGTCAATCTCTTCAGAATTAGTCTGCCTATCTGATGAGCTATCTTGCGAGGCTATCCGAGACTCGTAACTCCGGTAACTGGCGACAAAAGTTGAAGATTCCAAAGTTCCAGATTGCAAAAGCTTATCTTTTTCCAGCTTTTGCGCCCCTGTAGCTTAAGGGCGCACCTCTTTAAAGGGGGTTAGATCTTGGTATTCCTGATGATTGATGCAGTCAATCTCTTCACGACTAGTCTGCTTGTCCGACGAGCTATCAAACGTAGTCATCCGAGTCCCAGAGCTCCAACAGTCGACGTCAGAAGATGAGCTTATGGAGAGACTTCACATCACAAAACTTCCTCACATGGTGAAACTGCGCCCCTGTAGCTCAGGGGCGCTCTTCAAATTGACCCTTGAGATGGCGGAGTTTGCTGATGAGGTCTTCCTGACATCAGTGCTACTCTAGTCCGGCTTTGCGATGCACCAAGTTTCCTGTTAATCCGACATTCTGAAAGATCATGGCAGAGATTCTACCAGGCACGTAATTTCACGGGCGAACTGGCATATAAATTTCATTGTATTTCTGTAGGCCAGGGGCGCCTAGCCTTTAGGCATGTCAGATGAGGTTATTGACGTTCGAAGTCTTCACGAGACTTGAGCGTAATTACTCCATCTATCCAACGAGCCCAGCCGTCAGCTTTCGGGATTTGGCAAACGCTCGTACGTGCGAGGTCTTTGGCGAAATACTGAAAAACGAAGACAGCTCAGAAAGTGGTTAAGTCTGGTCGTCTATTGAATATTCCATCTTGAGAAAGGCGCCTTTCTATTTGAGGTCTTAGAAGCAGTTTTCTTGCTTCGTCACCTCCAGAGTCGTCTCTCGTAGGTCCGTCTGGCTACGATGGTCGAATCAGGTCATCCCAACTCCAGATATTAGAGGTCAAAGTAGGGCATTTGGTTGAGAGTTGTACTTTCGTCAAAATGGTGTTTGTACCTTATCAGGCCAGGGGCGCTTTTTCTTTAGGGATCCTTAATGCAGCTTTCAGATATCCTGCGTATATTCGTTGGATGCGGAATTCTCCTAGTCATGCAGTGTGCGTGGTTGCCTGTTAGCAGGGTTCACCGTTCGTCGTCGACAGTCGTTTGAAGCGTTAGATGGCAGTTTGGAGAAATGGTTAAGTCTGGTACCTAAAAATCAATTTAATCAAGGGCGCTTAATTCTTTGAGGTGTTAAATGATGGATTTTGCAGTGATGACTCCTAGCAGACATTTCTTCCTTGCTCTGCAGGCTTCGTAATGAATATTCCTGTTTAGTCACAGCCTTGCTTAGCAACCCGGAAATCAGTGTCGAAGATGGCCAGTTGTAATTTTGTAGTCAGCTACAAAGTAGGAAGTTAATAAAAAACGTAATATCTTGAGCAAATGGATGCCTATGTGGACAAATGAGGACTTTTCGAAATCAGTGAAGTTCGCTGAATCCATCCAAGTGCTTTACGTGGTTTGTCAACTGAATAAAATAACATTTAATATTTATTTTGCATGCTAAGGCATTAAATGGCGATTTTCTTCAATAATTTATTATTGGCGCCTTTTTAATGATGGAACTTAAATTCGCATGTAAGGGCAAGATGAATATTTTTAATATTATTATTTTTATTCCGGACTTCGAGTTAGTCTCAGTTCGAACTGAAGGGGTCCAATCAGAATCATTCTATTTCAGTTGAGGTTTTAAATCTTGCAGTCAACATTATGGTGCAATTTTGCTCTATTAATTCAAGCATGGCATCATATTTCATTCACAACTTGAGCAAATTCATAATTCTTCAAAGCAAAGGCGAATTTCCTTCAGAGTTGGGCAAATTTTTCATCAGCAATCATTTGTGAAGACATCAAAACACTTTCTTTTCAAGTACAAGTCAGAAGTATCAGTGAATTTCAAGGCAGAGTGGTGATTTTGGCAAAGGAAAACATCAAAAAACGTCTTTCTTCTTCTCAATTTCTTCCATTTTCTCGTCTTAAATTCATTCGCATGTTTGAAGAATTTGTAGATTTTGACAAAACAAATCATCTGGGTTGATTCAGAATAGCTTCATCGAGAAAACCCATGTGCCAAAATTTTTCAGGAAAATTTACTCCAGAGCATTAGTTCTCGAGTTTCTAATTTTCTCAACTGAAAATTCCTTGCATGGTCGAGTAAAAGTCAAATTTTTGCAAATCTGACATTGTGGGTTGTCTTAGAATATTTTTCTGGACAAAACCCATATCTCAGATTTTTCGCTGAAAATTACCCTTTCGATAGGCTATTTTTAGCTTTCCAGAAAAGTTGTCAAAATATTGCCGTGTTCACAGTCAACAGGCGAGTTTTTCAGAGTGCAATTCACATAGACTGAATTCAAGACCAAATCGGTCTTAATTCACGATTTCATCAGAAAAGCTGAGACCGATTTGTACCAAGTGCTTTCAGAGGGTTGACAGGTGTAGTTACTCAAATCCATATGGTTGCATGCCTTGTATGGCCGATGTTCTTCCAAAGCCGGTTTAGAGGGTTGATATCGTTGGAATTTTGCATGTGCAACAAGTTCGTTTGCATTTCTCACAACCAAAGTGTGTGCAGTCAAACTTCACAGTTTCGTCATGCAACACTCTTTCATTAAGGAGAAGCGTCAGAGACATCAAGCTGCAAAAGAGATAATGGCCATCACTTCAGTTACGGAGCCACCAAAGTTACTAGTCAGTGAAATGCTAGTTTGAGTGTGCAAAGATTGCCAAGATTGCTCAAGTTGCTGACATTCAGATGTTGATGCAGTTAACAATCTCGTTGAGGGATTGGTTGCTTGAGATCACGATCAGTAGACTTCAGTTCCCACTTCTCAGAATAGACATTATACACAGGAATTAAACTTGGTGTTACCTGTTCAAGTTAACTCGCTGCTTCATCTCATGCATATCTATTCTGAGATCAACTTTATTCACTTGGAGTTTTATTTAGGGTTTACGTTAACTGATGGTAGTGTTCTAGTTAACATGCTTTCAATAAGGACGTGCATGCTTGCACAATTGTCCATTTTTAGATTAGATGTTTCGGTTAACTAATGGTAGTTTTCCAGTTAACTGTATATTTTCCTTTATTAGGGTTTAGCAATAAATCTTGCATGCATTGCAAGACTGTAGTTGACTCGAGGTGATTTTAGGGTTCCCTACACCTTTCGATGTCTATAAATAAGAGCTTTTGCTCATTTGTACAATAACTTTTGCGTGATAGCATACATGCTGTGCCTACCTTGCCTGTAGTATTGCTATTTTGTATCTGTTCATGAACTTTTGCACAAGAGAGAAATATATGCTGTGCCTACCTTGCCTGTAATATTGCTCGTTCTGTATCTGTTCATGAGTATTTGCTATTGTGATGAATTGTTATGCCACTTGGGTTCCATGCAATTATGATGGTGAATTCTTGCTTTAGATAGATATAGTGGCTAGTTGATCATAGATTGTATGCGTGTCTCGCCTATGCAATTTATTATCCTAGTTGGCTATCCTTTATGTTATGTGTTCAATAAACTCGTTCAGATTGAGCTGATAGATGTGCCACCTTGCCTTCAAGTTGAGAATTTGTTCTTGGTTATCGTATGATGTGTGTGAATAATAAACTTATTCAGATTGAGCTGATAGTTGTGCCACCTTGCCTTCAAGTTGAGAATCTGTACTTAGTTTATTGTATATTGTTGTTTCCAATAAGCCTATTCAGACAAGCAGATAGTTGTGCCACCTTGCCTTCACGTTGTGAGTCCGTACCCGGCTTATCGTCAGATAATCATTCCTGCTCCATTTCCTCATGCTCTATTTTCTTGAGGAAATTGGATAGATTTAAAGTAGTTATCTTAGTTGTAGTTAATGATTTGCGAAACCAGAAAATCCTTAGCTGCAAAGTTCTTGGTTTTCTTAACCTTGTGCCTCTTCCAGCTAAGAACAAAAAGATAGGACTTAGATTACTTTTCTTTTCCACGGATTCCAGCAATACGAGGGAGCTTCCCCTCCTAATTTGAAGAGCACTCATTACGCAGTGTGCATAGCTGTCCGTACAAACCTGCACTCCAGAGGTGTTAGTTTTTACGCCAACAATACACAATAAGAGAGAGGTCGCACCTCTTCATGTACAAGGTCGGCTACAATAGAGAATTATAATTACAAATAATAATTGTGAATTACAAGGAAGGTTGGCCCAAGAGAAAAATATAATGTTGCCAAGTGAAGCGCCTCTTCACTTAATTATCTCAATAAAATAAATAGCCAAAGGCTATATGCAATTTTATGTCTTTACACGTGGCTGGAAGAATGAGCCCGAAGCTGCTATATCATCAACAAAGAAGACTAAGTGACATGATCAACTCTCTCAAGATTACTCAATCATGAAATTAACATAAGCAAATGAACAATGAGAAGATCACCCTCCTCCCCTGCCCCAAAATCAAGTAAAATTACATAATCACGAAACTCCTTAGCATGAAATGCTTATGACACTTTATATTTAGTGCATACACAATTGCCATTTGCCAAAAAAAGTGTAAAGTGGTTTTGACTTTTATGTGCTGAAAATATAGATTTGCTTCAACTTGCAACATGTAACAAGATCTAACAAATTTTCAAAAAATTGCAATAGAAATTTTTGTCAAAAATCATAATTGGAGGTCAAATTTAGAGTGCTCTATCTCACTCAATACTGCACCAAATCCTCATTGTGACTAATTGCTGGAAAGCACTCAAAGTCCTGTTTGTAACAAATCCAAAATTGCTTCTTTTCAAAACTTGTGTGAGGTGTGCAATCTTATACAAATAAACAGATTTTTGGGTGGAAATATTAGCAAAATAAATTTACTAAGGGTCCTAGGCCAAGTGCTCCAATTTTGATGAAATGATTGCTGATTTATGAGTTTTATGCATTTTGGATGCAATGGTAGGGCTGAATTTGACCCAAAATGCTTTGAAATGATGACACATTTTTAGATCTTGTAGGTACCTACTAAATAAAAACCTTCGCAGATTTGGTCTCCAATGTCCAACTGGGATGCAACAAAAGACAAAATCTAGTATTTTGGATGCTTTGGAGTGAATGGTGGACTCAAATTTGTTCCACTAATATCCAAAATGCATTTGTGATACAAAGCCACAAAAGGAACCCCCTTTAAATTTGATATTTCTATTTAACTTTTTGATTCTCTAGATCATCATTCAATGCAAGATGACATTGACACAAAGGACTCAATTATATGTTTGGAATCTTTTGGCACTCAAAAGAAGACATTGACAATCCAAGGCAAAGAGGAGAATTGAAGTTGTAGCAACCAAAAGGATAAGAACATGCTAAACAAGGAGATAGACTTCGCAAAACTGATATTTTGTTTGGGGAATTTTTGAGCAATGCACTCTGCAAGAAGAACATTTTTCACCACCACTTGGGTTTTCTCCCTTTCTTGGGGTGTCCAAGATAAATGCTGTGTTGTGTTGCATATTTTCTTCTTTTTTGTTTACAACAACACTTTAATTCCTCCATTCAAATTGTTATTTGGTAATACTAAGTAACACAATAGTTTAATTTGTTTGGTTCTTGATTTCTACTTGAAATTGGAGGAAATTATGGGTCAAAGATGCTTTCCCCTAAAATGTTTGCTGCCTTCCAATGTGTTGGGAATCCAAGGTAGTTCATGGGTTGTTGTCCTTTGTATTCAAGAATATTGAGTATAGTTTTGAATATTTTATATTAGTGAAATGACATAGATTTAGTGTCGCTTATTTGTTTCCTTGTTCCCAATTGATCTTATCCAACTTGTGGTCAACTTGAATAAAACCAAGGTCATGGTCTTCAACACCATCAAGGATGCTCTTTCCAAGTTTCATTTATTTTACTAAGGGGCCCCAATGGAGGTAACCACAAAGTATACTTATTTGAATGTTTAGTTTACGGGTCCCCTCTCCTTTCTGCTTGCTTCTTAGTCTTGACTTTATAAAGGATATACCTCACTTTTTCTTCTAAAGAGCCAATGTTTTCACATACATTTCTAGGATATTTCCCAAGATATATCTATCTCTATCCCTATCTCTCCCTCTCCTTATCACTCCCTCTTTCTATTTCTCTCTACTTCTCTCTCCTCTCTCTATTCGCCATTGTGTTCAGCAAAACAAAATAGGCATCTTTTGGATAGCTTGACAGTTAAAAATGGAAAAAATTTGTTGTGAAACAGACATGGAATGCATTTTAAATCACTTCAATGTTGACTCCATTCTCTTATAGAAGTTGAGGAAAAATACACTCAATTTGGGGTGTCTTCTCACTTACGTTCGTTTTCTATTCCAAGGGAGTTGATTTCCTCTCCTGAGTTTGCACAAAAAAAATGTCAGATTGGACTTACACTTAACACTTTATGGTAATTGAGGTTATTATTTCGTTGGTTTTCTTTGAATTTTAAACAACCAGTTAGGACTATGCAGAAGTTCAAAAATGTAGGTGAGAGGTTAAATCTTGATCTAACTAATCTCAGATCACTGACATAATTGAAAATTCAGAGATAAAAAATATAATTCAGAGCTAGATTCACTGGCAAAGGGTCAGAAAGTGACCAAGAAAGACCCAGAAGTAAATATGGAACCAAATATTCATGAGGAATATTTTCAAGGAGAATGTGCCCTTCTGAATGGTTTAGAAATAGGGATGAAGATACTTGTCATTTTTTTTGCATTGCATATTTCAAAAACTCGTGTTAAAGACAATCATTCCTGCTCTGAGAAAATTGTGCTACACTTGATATGTCTATTAAGAGTATCTGTCAAAGAGCGGTATATTAAGTCTACTATGACAATAACAAACTCCCAAATCATGTTTTCAGCCTTCCAAGATTTATGTTACACCACCTGCATTTGGTAACTGTCCATAAATTTCATTTTTGAAATGGTGTCCAAATGCCGCAGATGCACATGCAAGATTCAAAATCTATGTTGAAAAAGTATTGATGGCCATATTCAGATCACACATGCATGAAACTTTAAGGCAATTCACTCATAGTTACATGTACAGTTAAGAATTCAAATTAACTCAATTTGTATTAATTGAATTAGTTGAACCCAAATTAGGTGAATTTGAATTGGCTAAATTCAAATCAGTTGAATTGACGGACAAGCCAATTGACGGCCCAGCACAATCCCACAATCTTTCCAAAATCTTCCTCCCAGCACTTAACAACTGTTCATCAAAATCACAAAAATACCCTCAATCAAGGCATCAAGCCCCCGGACAAGCCAATTGACGGCCCAGCACAATCCCACAATCCTTCCAAAATCTGCCTCCCAGCGCTTGACAACTGTTCTTCAAAATCACAAAAATCACCCTCAATCAAGGCATCAAGCCCCCGCGAGGGCAACGCAGCACTATTTTCTGTCACCCTCGACTCATCCCAAGCCCCAGGGCCAAGTCTAACACTCTGCCTTCCTGCAGCTACTCGCAGCCTCTTCTCCATTGGCATACTTGTTCAAACCCCACATTGTCCCAAAGGACTTCCCATCTGCCATTGCAATAATTACAAACCCTCAAAACTCTATCTCAACCACAACTTCGCTGCGCAGTAGGCTGCAGTACTAACAAATTGTCAAAACCCTAATCCAACAAAAAATCCACCCCACAAAACATTTCAATAATTACAAACCCTCAAAACCCCCATGCATTCATATCTCCACTGCACATTGCAGACTCCACAAAAATATTTCATTGACATTGCAAGAACTAAAAAAGAGAGTAATTTAAAGGTTTTCAAAGTGTTTCCATGTTTCCCCATTTTAACATATTTTGTAAGCAGCAAAAGGTATTTGCACAGTAAAACTTTGATGGGGCCTGAGCACTATTCAAGATTTTTTCAGTTGTTCCTTCGCTCCAATTCATTTTAACTAAGCTTTTGAAAATAATAATAACAGTAAATAAATCTGTAATTATTTTACAGAAACCCTTAAGTAGGCAAATGGAAAATGTAACAGAAAATATGTGAGCTTGTGTTGTAGAATGGAAACCCAGCTGAGGCTGCAAGCACTCCTTTTGAACAAATGCTGAAAAATTCTGTGATCTACTACCTGTTTGTAATGCCTTCCTGCTAAATCAAACTTCCTGAGAAAAAAAATAAAAAACAAGGTAAAAGAAGACAACAAAACAGAGGGGGAAAATGAAACGAAATGAAATGGCACTTTTTTCTGAGGTTACGAATAACGGATTTATTATTCACCTTTACTCGTGTACATTTATTCACCTTTTTCAGAATGACTTTTCAAAATTAATTCGTCTGATAACCAAGCATTATTTAGTCCAAGATTTAATGCATACTTAATATTATGCATTAACAATAATTTTAAAATAAATCAAGGGTGATGATTCCAAGAACTCTTCTTGATTTAAGGTAGAGTTTTTCTGAACACACTGAATGCCATTGTAAAACATCTCTCGACGTAATAAAACAAAAATGAAATAGAAGAATTAGAAATAAAAACGCGTTTGTTCATTCCTTGAAACCATTTGGATACTATTATTAACAATAAAATCATTTCCTTCTCCAGCCTTTGATCCATTTGTAAGCTTGGCATGGTGGACTGCATACATGTGTAGAGAAACTATAAGTATACCCCTTATGATATCTTTCATCCAATATACTGATTATGTTTTCATGGTATGGTGCACTGCATCCATGCATGCTAGTGGCCAGCAATGGCTCCTGTATTTCATTTTGAGCCCTCTAATACCATTTTTTTAATTTCTGCTTGAGGAGATAACATTCAAAACCAGAGCCACTGCTACTGTTGTTTTGATTTCTGCTTGAGGAAGTAATATTCAAAACCAGAGCGAACTGCTGCCAGTTAACTGTGCATGAATTTCCTTATCAACTCATAGACTCTTTTTCTATATAACTATGATTTAGCATGTAGTTCTGGAGATATATTCTCAAGGATTAGAAAATAGAAATTCTGAGGGAAGAAAATATTAATTGAAATTGATGTACTTTTTGTGCACGGGTTCTATGTGTTCCTATTATTTGATTATGTTGATTTTTTACACCATCCAAACTGTGAAGATCAACTTTGCTTCCATTTAAGGTAGGAACATTGTTTGTTGATTGTGGGTCCAAATAGTATCTTACAATTCCATTTCTCAAAGCCATTGGAATGTTAACATATGCACTGAAATTACTGTTCTAGTGCATCAATAGCCAAACATTTTTATCATAGAAATTCCATTCTATTATCCAAAGTTCAAACATCAACAGTTGAACATACCAGTTAATTCCAAACATAAAGAAATGAATATTAAGAAGGGAATCCAAACTACTTTCTTGTGTATTTGAATTGTCATCCAATTATTCTTAGCTCCGATAGTCTCCTTTTGTGGAGGTTACTGAAACAGGGGAAATTGGAGAGGAGGTAGCTGGAAGCACCCTGAAAACTCTATGTAAACCAATATCTTATTTTGAAAAATCTGAGGTCATTTATAGCTTTGGGGTCTACATTTTTGAAATTCGGGTGCCTAGTGACATTGAAATACATGGCTAATTATATAGACTTTAAAAACAAAATCATCATCTCATTCATTTATCACGGTCAAGTTATCTTCATTGGGTTTGATTTAAGGGAAGGGCATTTGACATCAGTTTGAGTTCATGTGTTTGATCCAGTGGTGGTTAAACTGCATGGAATAGTGTTCATTGACTTTGTTTACCCAATATAAGGCGCTAGATTAGAATTCTCCTTCATTTGTCAATCTTCATGTCTTGTCAAATGTCACATAAAGCTGGTCGAGTTTGTCTTGGGAAGTCTTATCATGTACTTGATAACATAAAAACGGTCCACTTTAAGTTATTTTTGTCTTTGCACATAACTAAATTTATTTAACTCCTTTTAGAATTATTAACTTATAGAAGTGTGCAATAATATTTTATTTATGGACCAAGGATGCTCAAAAATTGTAAAAAATAGGAAACCAAGATTAATTTTAGTCTTAGGAAGACGTGTGAGATTCCAAGTTTCTTTTGTGAACTTAATTAATAAGTGTTTTACACAATTTAGTGTTAAGAAAAGGAGTGAAATAGGGAATTTTATCAAGGTGTGTGAATTTTGTCATTGTTTAATGTTGTGTAGGAATAGTGATTATGCAGTTAAATTATTCAACCTTGTGTTTAACCCTGTACAAATGATGAATTTGTTTTGATATATGCAATTTCATTCTTCAATCTTGTGTGCAACCTTGGATGAATGTTGAATTTGTAATGATATATGCAATTTCATTGTTCAACCTGTTTTATTTTGGCAATCAGTATTTTCTTTGAGAGCACTTAATTTCCATTCTTTGCAGTCAATTCAAAAATTAGTGCACATTTTTTCAAATTCCTAGAAAATCTAAAGATCTTTGCATGGGGTGCTTAAATGTTGTTTTAACTTAAGTCTTGTGCAAAGGCTAAAAAATATTGTGTTGCATGTTTGTTTTTGCACATTATAGTTAAAATCCCCAAATCGAAATGGTAAACAATGTAAATTTTTGTATATAATTTTCTTTGTTGGTTTTTATAAGGGAGTTGCCCCCTTCAAATGCAAAGGGAAGCCACAGTATTCTAGGTGATAATTTCACATCTGTAATGGAAATTATCATTGTGCGTTGGGCAAGTCACACGTAAATTATGTGAAAAATTAAGGCAACATTTCCAAATACTAAATGTTTTTGGCAACTTTGCTAGGAAAAAAAGGTGCTTTTGTCCTTCTTTTCCTAAATTTTAACCATGGCCTTGGATGGTTTTGTTCCATGAGGTCATCCTTTGGACCATTAGCCTTGGTTCAACACCATGATCTATCTCCAGGCTATAGAAATGATTTTCAAAGTTTGTAAGAGATGGATGGACATTCTTGAGTTTTCAGTGTTGAATACAAGACTTTTGGGGTTGATCATATAGGTATAGCTATAATATTTTTGTTGAAACCATTGTTGGATTATGGCTAACTGGTTTTAGCAACTTGCTGATGCATGTGTAGTGAAATAGTTTTCAAAATATTTTTTTTGGGGGGTTCAAGCTTGCTGAAAATGAATATGATTGCTGCTCAGAATCTATTAGATTCAAAAGAAATAAGATGAGCCCACAAAGTATTTGGTAGCATGCTTCAACAAAATGCTAAGAATGATTCCAACCATTGCCATGTCAAGTACAAACAACATTATTTGATTCTTTATTTCTGAACTAGATCTAGAAATAAAATCTATCCTAAAAGAAGCAGGGTATTAGAGACTTAGGTTGCTCAAAAGAAAGGAATGGATATAGAAGACAATATGTGTAATATCCCCAAATAGGGATAATAGAAAAATAACAATATTTCCAAAACTAGGGCACAAAAGAATCTGAAACTTAATTTGCGTATAAGAATTTCAATAAACTCAGATTTACAGTCAGCTTAATGATCTGTATTTTCTGCTAAAAGAAATAAATTTCTGATTATTATTATTTTTTTTGGAAAATCACTACCTTAGTGGGTAACACACTTTCTATTAATACCAGAGAAGATTACATCACTTCAGGCCTTTAAAGCATCAAATTGCATGATACAAAATTTAAATCTTGCCTCGACTTTGAGTACAAAACGTATTACGTATCCAGACTTTCTATTTTTTTATAGGATCTTAATGTCATCGGATGCTTATGTTTTGCTGATGGAGTTTTCTTCCTTTGCACCTCTGTCCATACTTGTTCTTTTTCAAGGGGAACATTGCTATTTTCCACAGATTGGCCAACGTCGCTACTTGGGCGAGGGTGCAACTACTAACGAGGAACCTTCACTACCTTTGGAGAGAATCGTAGAGGCAGTAGCCTTTGTTGGCAAGACCGAAGTACAATCCTCGAGAGGGGAAGGGGTGGAGGAAGTTCTTTTCTTCGGAGAAACTGAATGAAGTTCGGAGGCTTTAGGTGGATTGGGGGAAATGATATAGTGTTGAGATTCGGCTCCAACCCACCATGAAGGTTTAAGGTTCCCCACATCATGAAGCTTTTGACATTGGGATGATAAGTGTTCCGTTGAGAAACATTTCCTACATCTGAAAGCGATTCTTTCGTAATCAATCGGATGCTTCCTACATCTATTACTCACCTTCAGCAAAATCTCAGTAAGAAGACCATTGGCAAAGTCCATTTCAACACAAATACGAGCACATGTTGAGTTTTGATAATCGATGGTTTCCTCAGAAGCACAGTGATATCTTCCAAGACTATTACCTATAGCCCTCAAACAATCTAGTTCCCAGAACTGAATGGGAAGGTATGGAAGTCTTACCCACAAAAAAGCAGTGGTGAAGATTTCTGTTCGCAGATTGAAGTCAGGAAACCATGGTTTCATACACAAAAAATCTCCGTGATAGAACCAAGGACCACTCTCCATCACCAACTCCTTGTCTTCCTTTGAATCAAACTCCAAAATGAAAAACCCCTTTGCACATGGATAAATGCTGATTTCGTCTTCCATGAATTCCTACCAGTTGTCCAAGACCCAAGTGTGCAAATCACAAAGTTTTGGCCAGGTCTTTGTGAACTGACAAATCGATGCATGATTGGACAAAAAACCCTCTCTGTCCATTGCCAAAGTATCCAGACAAACTTCAGGTGTTTTCGAAGAGAGACGAACAGGAAAATGTGGGCAAAATTTGGCAGGGGCACCATTTGCAGTGGCGACAGTAGTTTGTGGATCCGAGTGAGGACCCCAGTCACCGGACACATTTACTGAATCAAGCCCTAACCCTTTAGTGCGCAAGTGCGGGCCAAGGTTTTTCGCATGCCCAAATTGCAGATCTACAGCCTTAATTGCCTGAGAAAAATCTATTTCATGTGCCCTTTCGCCTGATACAAACGCCTATTTGTCACAGTTTTGCCTTTAAAATGGCCCACATCATTCTCCCGTTTTGTGAGTCCTATCACTACGCGCAGGAATGGAGCATTTTTCCTGTTTGAGAGATACGAGACACCTTCAGAATCATGGAGCACCGAAAACCTTGGAATAGTGAGCACATTCATTGTTTCTCCCATCAATTTCTGATTAGTATTGAACTTAGGGAAAGTACATGAATTCCTTTAATTTTTGCCCAGAAATTTCAGAAATGCATTACAATGATTTTTCTTCTATTTTCTGAGAGAAAATTGAAATTAGTATGCAAATTTAAACAAAAAATACCTCAAACCTTGACTAAACCCTAGCCGTCTTCAAAAATGGCGTCAACTCCCAAAATAAATCAGTACTGGTCTGATTTTCTGTTGCCGTCCCCAAGAATGCTTAGCAATATGAAATACCATGCTGAAGTTACTCCAAATTTGAACCTTCAAATCTAAATTTTATCTTCAGTTTGGCCTCCAAACCTGATAGACAATTGCAGCCCTGAAAATTGATGTGCTAGGGTTTCACAAACGAAAGCTCTTCCACCAAAACACACCCTCTTGACTAGGTGGGGCCCATATGTCTCTCCAAAATTAGGGATACTCAAGGGTTTCAGACCTTAATCCAAGTTGCAGCAGCAATAAACATAAAACTCACAACATAATCAGCTCTAAAAGACCCCTTGAGAGTTTTATAATCGTTGGAGTAAATAAGTCATTATCTGATAGTTGATTTATCATTAGAAGCTTCTTTATTTTAGTTCACTTAAGCTAAACTTAGGAGTTGATATTTAATCTTTAGTTTGATTCTTATTATTAGATTGGACTAAATTTAGGACAAGTCTCATTGCATGAGATTAAAACACTTGTCACTATCTTGTTAATCCACATGTAGGGTTTGCTTGTGCATTGCCTATATAAGCATGCACATTCATTTGTAATATTCATCCATGTAACATGGCTTTATCCAGGTTATTTGCATCAATACAATTCTAAGGTTATTGAGCACAATCTCGCTTTTGATCTTCTTCATTGTGATAGGTAATTGCATGTAGGTGTTTCATGGGAGCTGTGGATTGAATCAGTCAATTCCAACATGGTATCAAAGCCCAAATCTACAACCCCTATTTAAGTTTTGGAGGGATTTGACCTTGAGCAATTTTTTGGTACATCCTGGAGCAAAATGAGCCTCGCCATTGCGTTCGGAGCAGCCAAAAACCTTAAGATCGCCAGTCGTTTTGCTCAAATCCGAGCAGTTGCAATGAAAGGTAAAATTTTTTTAGGGGTAGGAGATCCGAGGAAAATCTGTACGATCCGTACAGTTGCCATACGGATCTGTACCCCTGCAATAAATTTTTTCAAGTATAGAGTTTGCAATTTTTTTTTTTGGCTTCATTATATATTTTCTAGATTTAAAAAAAAATCAATCAAAAAATTGTAAAAAAAGCAAGAAAAGCTTTTCAAAAAATTGAAAAATAAATAAAACAAAAGGCTTTAAAAGCCTATGTAGGGTATGTTTGCACAGGTGTACTGGCGCGGGCCCCACTGTGCAATTGTCGGCTTTGGCGGGTTGAAAGGACCGCCGGTGACAATCTCCTACCGACCGTCGGCCCCTTTTCAAAATCTGGGTGGCTCTTTTAGGAAATTCCAGCCACCTTTAAACAAGTTTGCGACCTCTTCAAAATGCTGGCGGCCCCACAATTCAATCACCGACGACATTCATAAAAGCAATCGAAATCTTTAAGATTTCGTGGAATCAATGACCCAGCCAAAAAGAAAATCTTGCTAGAAATTAGATGGCGATAAAAAGGGAATATTCCCTCCAAATCGAATATTCCAGCGAGGGTACGTTTTCAGGCAACCACGATTTTTTTCCAGCAGGCAGGGGCTTTTATTGCGATAACGGGCATCAAACTGTCAAATTTAAGCTTTGATATTTGTTGACGTTAGCATGCCGTCATGCTGATGTCATTCGTACGACCGACCCTCTAAGCCACCTTCTAACCACAGTTTGGCCTGAGAGAGAAGTTTTTTTCTTTTCGTCGTAACTTGGGCATACAGTGTCGAAATCGGTCAAACAAGATATCGTCGGAAAGTTGGTTCCGCGAATTTTCCAGTGGTGTAGGTATCATTATCAGATTTTTCCAGTGGTTCTTGTTATTCTCAGTCAAAGTCAGATTTTTATTTTGCGCTTCCGAGCTCGTAACTTTTCACCTATATTTCCAAATTTCACAATTCAAGCGGCGTTGGAAAGGTATTTCAAAGCACTTCAAATCTATTCATGTATTTTTTCCAAAATCTACCCCGGGTACATTTTATTCAGTATTTTGTGTTTTCACACTTTGCTTAATTACTTGAACATCTTGGCACTTGGAAAGGATTTGTTTGCACGAGATGACATATTTTGATCTGCTTTATGAGTACCGAGGTTATTAGTCTCTGATTTTATCATTTGAGTGAGTATCATGGGTTTTTTTGTTCATCCTTCTGTGATTAACTTGGATAAGGATAACTATGAGTCTTGGAAAAATGGCATCCTGACACATCTCAGGTGGCTTGATATTTTGCCTCATTTGTATGGACTCATACCTACACCAGACACACCAGGGAGTTTATTAGCATGGGGCATCATGAGAGATCATATTGTAGGGGTTATATGTTCTAGTGTTGATCTTGACACTATGTATGTTGTATCAGACATTGATTGTCCCCACATACTTTGGACACGACTTTGGGAGATCCTTGGAGACCCTCATATCTCTCCATACCCAGAGGATCTTGCTATAGATTGTCTCATCCCTCTTGCAGATGCAGATTCCATACCCTTTGATGATGATACTTTAGAGGAGCTTGAGTATATCACAGGTCTTGCAATGTTCCAATGGTTTAGAGACTTGCATTCATGTTCCCACTCTTCAGATTGAGACTACATCATCATCCTCTGTTGTTCCTGATCAGCTTGGCATCACCACATCTATGAACCCTATTGGTTCAGTATAGTAGGACATCATACATCTTCTAGACATGCTACTTGGGATTCGTATCTTGCAGATAAATCATCCTTGTTTGTAGAGTCCTATATTGTAGATTTAGAGGATTACTTTGAGGACATTCATCTCCTCTTTGTTGAAAGCCAGATCACCGTTGCTGGCCCACCATCTTCATCGCCTTTGCAGCTTGTTCTATATCAGTCTTCACAGGATCTTGGATCGACATCATTGCTTTCCGACATGTGGACACGTGAGCAGTTTTCAGAGGCACACATCATCTGGATTTGGATTCCAGAATCACCCATTCTTTTTTACTGGCTTCTCCAATCACCAGTGGATATGTTTCTTCCTAAGGGGAGAAATGTTGTTTGTAGGCAGTGGATCATATTCTGTCTTCAGGCGTTCATCATTGGCATGAGAGCTCTTTCATTATGGGGGGGATTCATATCTTCATTTTCTCTCTCCTATTGGGGGGACATTTATTGTACTTGCATGATATAAGCAATCGTTGGGGGGTCACATTGAATCCTCCTTCTATCCTTCTTTCTCTAGTATAGTCATTCCTTTTTCTCTCTTTTGGAGAGGTGTTTTTCCCATGTGGTTTTCTCCTTTTCTCCAGTTAGGAGAGATTTCAGTTGCTTGTTCATGGGTACCTCATCAGGCCTTGTATCCGAGACCCATTTTGCATTCATTTAACTTCCTTTATCAGTTGTTTAATTTCTCCCTCAGTTGATCTTAAGGGGGGGTGTTGGAGTAAATAATTCATTATTTGATAATTAATTTATCATCAATTAATTATTAGAGTATTCTTTATTTTAGTTCACTTAAGCTAAACTTAGGAGTTGATGTTTAATATTTAGTTTGATTCTTATTATTAGATTGGACTAAATTTAGGACAAGTTGTCTCACTGCATGAGATTAAAACACTTGTCACTCTCTCGTTAATTCGCATGTAAGGTTTTCTTGTGCATTGCTTATATAAGCATGCACATTCATTTGTAATATTCATCCAGGTAACATGGTTTAATCTAGGTTATTTGCATTAATACAATTATGAGGTTATTGAGCACAATCTCACTTTCAGATCTTCTCTATTGTGATAGGTAATTACTTGCAGGTGTTTCACGGGAGCTGTGGATTGAATCAGTCAATTCCAACAATAATATCTCCCAAAGAGATGCATTAATCTCAACCCTTGATTCGCCACCTCTTAATCTAATGCTCCACATTGAAACCCTAAAAACTGAACCAATAAGCTCCTAGAAAACCCACACCCCCTTTGCCTTTTTATCATATACTTTTTAAAAGTCACTTAAAGTACATAAAAAGGGGACAACTTAAGCCTTTTTGCTAAGAGTCACATAAGTTGCCTAAAAAGATGTGCCCTCAACTTCAAATAACTTAAGTTAACTTAAGTTGCATAGAAAGACATGCACACAACTTAAGAATAGAATTGAGAACAAGCCAAAGACTCCAATACTTACTCAATGATGCTCTAAGTCCTCTAACTCTTGGGTAATCCAAGGAAAGGATAGCCAATATGCTGTTAATCCTCATCGTTTGAGTTGGGGATATTACAATATGACACTATTTAGGAAGATGAAGTAGATTGTAAATGATTCATTGAGTGCTTTCAAAGGAGTATGGATGTATACACCCATGAAAATGTGTCCTTTTGGGAAAGCATCCCTCTTCTTGTAGTGCAAAGTCCCAACATGTAATGTTCTACCCCATTGTGCATATAAAGTTTTTTGATTTGACCACCTCACGAAACAAGACCTTTCATCAAACAGTTCACTCACTGTTGCTCTGAGTTTGTAATCAGTTTGATTCACAGTATGGTAATTGATTTACAATGCATACACAATACAGATTTCCTTCTTTATTTTTTCATAGACATAATACAAATTTCTCATAATTTCTAGCACATGTCACAGCATTCTCAGCATACAAGAACAACCAGCTGATATTATTTAATTTAGAGATTTACATATCAGATATTTTCTGCCAACATCAAAGATGCATAATTTGAAAACCTCACTTCTTTATTTATTGAATATTGCAGCTGAAATCTGCCTTTCACTGGAATACAAACTACAAAATTAAAGAAAGAATATATCATGCTGACCTTATACAGGAAATCAATTGCCAAATTTAATATCATCTCCAGCTTCAACAATCTATATTATTTTTAGTTGTTATTTTCTAGAACTATACGAAGTACGCTCTCTAGCTCTAGCAGTCGTTATTTTCCACAACCATACAAAGTACACTAAGAATCCTGTATATACGTCTTCCACAGGAAAGTCGTCAGCTTAATATTCATCCTTGACAACTTGTATAAGCTCTATGAACTTGAAGAAGCTGAAGAAATCATTATCTTTGGCCCACGTCAGCTTCCCTCCTGAACACGACTTCTCCTGTTTTTCCCGTTACTTCCAAAGACTCCAATATTCATACGACTCTCTTGAATAAATTGTCACGGCTTCAATTTCTTGTACACCCGTCACTTATATGTCCCAGAATATTCACATCGACCTATTCTCAAAGACTCCCAAAAGCTACACCAACCATTCATCCATTTGACTGCTCACATTATAATATATTCTTCTATGCAAAGGTAATTCTTTTTATCTTAGCTGACTGTAACGACGCCTTTTCCCTTGAATCATCAACAATATAGACTACGACACTTTCCACGACAACATCTAGCAAATAAGAAACTCCCGATAACTCAAATGGTTACAATTCATTAAAGTGAATGGTAATTTCAATAGGTAGCGACCAGGTTATTGTATAGCTCTTAATATCATTGAATGCCTGATTTCTTTAAACAACCCATGATTTCTTTTCAATACTATCGACTCTCTTGGATATGAAACGATGCCTCAATTTAATATTTTAAACAATAAATCCCACGTTGTTCCACTACAGGATGAAGTATATCATTCGCACCTTCTGTAAAGAGGCAGCTATACTCCTTGGTTATGATATAATCTTTTGCCTGATAGTATTCTCTTTGAAGATTGGCACGAATTAATTCAAAAGCTGCTACCAACCAAGTACCACGTTTTGAATTCTATATTCCAGTTTCGTGAATCACACACTACGTGGATAGGAAGTACTGTCTTAGAACAGACGGTTGTTTATTCTGAACCAAATTATTTGTGCTTCCTTTCATTTTCCAACATCCACGATTTTTGTGCAGTGGAGAATTCTTCTTCAGGGTTCTGCTTCTTATTTCACTCCCTAAATTTGTTTGTAGCGCCTCAGGGGAAAAACTAACGGAGATCTCATCTCTCTAATAATCAATTTCAAAGAATTCATTCAATGAGCATAAAGATTATAGGTGGCATAATATTGTTTGTCGTTCCCACAAAGAATTGCGTCCTTCTTCAACTAAATCGATGCTTTAACAATTGGCCACTATAAAACATGACCTCCTCCCATACGCATGGATTATGAGGAACTTAGAAACGGCTGCAAGAAATAGATATACTCACTTCATATTACACTAAGACTCCCAAAACAATCATACCATAATATTTATAACCTGAGCATATGATTTCTTATCTACCACGGTGAGTTTCTTAGAACAATGAGACGGCCTTATAAATTTCTTGTGCCACACTGGAATTCACAAGTCGTGCCTCTGTTTGGAGACTACCACGCTAACCCTCCTTCAAATAATTCACGGCCTCTCAAGTATGCTTCAAGTCTCTTTTGTCTGCAATGGTGCATAAACCCGAATTGATATTAAGATAAATAACTCCCTCGGGAACTATTCGATGGGCATATGTAATCAATATGCTTAAATTTCACTTCATAGCATAGGTTTATGATATCCTTGCCTTGCCCCATCAATATTATCTGAATAAAATCTCACAGGAATGTAATGTCCCAATTTTAGCCCTATGCTCTTCAATTGGATTTAGCCTATTTCCGGAAATCCGTAGGCTAAGCTGAAGTAGAAAATTAGGGTTTCCTCTTTCAGATGCTTTTTCGAGGGTTTGCTTGCAAAAGGTTTCTGATGGTTTTGAAGCAAAGTTACTATTTTTTGCATTGGCTATTTTTAGTAAGTCTAAATTTGGCAGTAGCATCATCAACAATTCAGCTCAAGTCATCTTGCTATCCTTCAGTTTCAGTTTGGCTTTGGTTATCTCAATGGACTAAGTTTATACTTAGTCAATTTTATGTTACTCAATTGTACCCCAGGCCTAGGAGTGATAACTTCATGTTGTTTTTAAAGAGGAGACATTATAGGGCCAATTGTGGATTTAATGATTTATTAAATGCTTTATTGTTGCATTATTAAGTTGGACGCCTAAAGGGAGGTTGAATAAAGTTTTATTTTTTCAAAAAGTAAAATGCTTAAAGGTGGCGTCCCTCTTGGAAGTTGAAGTGATTCAACTTCTTGGAATTTGAAGTGATTCAGTTGCCAATTGAAGCTTATATATTGAGGCTTTGAGAAGAGTTCTTTATCTTTGGAAAATATTGTAAAGTTATGCTGCTGGTTTGAAATCCAGAATCCGGCTAAGCTTTCAACTTCTTGGAATTTGAAGTGATTCAGTTGCCAATTGAAGCTTATATATTGAGGCTTTGAGAAGAGTTCTTTATCTTTGGAAAATATCGTAAAGTTATGCTACTAGTTTGAAATCCAGAATCCGGCTAAGGGAAAGCTTAGCAAATTTACTCCATTCTTCGGGCCTGAAACTATGGTTCCCTCGACCAAAAGTACATATTGAGCATTATTGTGGAGTTTTGGTGAGATATTTCCAGTTTTCATGTTGCTGGTTATTATTTGGTTGAAGGAGATTTTTATATACAACTAGTTGTATGATTTTATTTTGGTTATGGGTATTTGTTCATAGTGTTTCTATGCATGAGGCGACCCTACTTGGAAGTTTGCAGATTTTATTTTGCTGATCCTGATTTTTAAGGTGAAAATTGCCCCTCAAGAAGGCCGTACCATGTTGGGACTGCCTTGGAATTCGTTCCAAATGATTCTTTGAGTTTTGATGCAGTTTGTGGGTTGGAGATTGGGCGCCTACACCTAAGAATACTTCTGCAATTTATATCGCATCATTTGGAGGTATATTTGGAGAGTTATGAACATTTTATTGATTCACAATTTGCTGGTTTACAGTTTCAGTTTGCTGGTTTTTATTATTAGATTTCAAGAAGTTCCGTTTTTGGCTTCAATCTCAGTATTTGAGTAGTTTAGAACTTGATAGAATCATTCCTCTCACATTTTCTCTCATTCTATCATTGTAACAGTTGTAAATTGCAGATTTTTTAATTGTAAGGTTGTCAATTAGTAGTACTAATCCAACCATTGTTATTACTGCATTTAATTGTGCTTTCTAATGCAAACACTTTAACCCTTGGATGGTTTACCGCCAGTGTGGAGGAAATTGATTTTGTAACACATCATTCACCCACTGTTTAAGTGGCGAATCCCCATTGTTGAGTGGATGCCTGCTAAGCGGATGAATTGTATTTCATTGTACTTATCTTTCCCCCCACTGAACAAGTGGTAGTGTGGATTGCTCATGGTCGGATCACCGCCTACATTTCATTTCCAGCTTTGTATTTCAAGTTTAGATTATTGCTAACGATCCCATCATCATAAGCTATCACCTCGCCTTCAATAGGATCTTGGTGAACTTTCTTGGTGAAGGTTACTTTCAAGTTGGATATCTTTTGGGATCTAACACTAACATTTGGCGTAGTGCTAGTTTGTGATGTGAAAATATTGAGAATAAAATTAAGGGGCATATTTCAGTGGTATCAGAGCAGAAGATCCTGCCATCCTGTGATCAGAGCTTCATGTTTAGGCAGTTGAGTGACCGAGATCTCCGGTATTACACCGAAAGTCAGAACAAATTCTAGTTCAGTTCCTTGTGGTACCTAGAAGTTGGCAGTTAGGCATGGCTAATGAAGAAGAGATGAAACTGGCAGAGGCACTGTATATGGTTGGAAAGAGACTTGACAAAGAATTTCAGTCAAAAGAAAATGAAGAAAACATTCTTCATTTGTTAGAACAATGTTTGAGACAAGTGAAGCCATCACCTTCGGAGAAAATGGAGTTGGCACTAGCTCCTGCAGTGAATTCTTTGAATCAACCCTATTGGTTGGGGCATCCTGATGAAGAAACCAAGCTGCTGATTTCTTCTTGTTTGATGGAGATAATAAGAATTGTAAATCCCCATTTGCCCTATGATGATGAAACTATGAAGATTATATTAAATATGATAGTGGATAGTTTCTAGGATTTGGATGAAATTGGTAGTAGCTTGTTTTCAAGAAGAGCATTTGTTTTAAAGACATTTTCTGAAGTTGGTGCTTGCATCTTATTGATAGAATTGGAGATGGAAAATCAGATTTACCATTTGTTTAATTATCTCTTCACTTCGACTTGGAGTGAGCAGGAAAATGATGTGTTTTCAGCTGTTAATAATGTTCTAATTGACACCATTAAAGAAGCTGATTCTCTTCCCAAAAGTGTCCAATCCCTTCTCAATAATGCCTATGATCGTGAAGAGAAAATTTCTCCACTGCTGATTTGTTAGTTAAAGAAATTTTCAGTCAATGTGAAGATAAGTTGAAACCATTTTTGAAGAAGACTGTTATGAACAAAGAGGAGATTTCCGAAGCAGAAGAGGAGGATGAAAGTTGGAATCCCTTTGAAGACATTGCAAAAGTTCAAAGGGTGCACTCATACAAACATTCTGTATAAGAATGTAATGTGTCAGTGGAAGCCTTGAAAATTAGTGAGGTGCTCTTGTTTTCTACAAAGGAGAACAATGAGTTGTCTTGTATTAAGAATCCTCATGTTGAAGATTCAAAGAAAGAACTTTTGGAAACAAAAGGTGAAACGAAGATGCATGAAGAGGCCATAAGTGCAGATCCGAATGAAGGAGAAGTTTGGTTAGTTGAAGATATGTGTTCAATCAACAGTTTGCTTCTTCACAATTCCAGAGAATGTTGGTTTGAAAGTCAAGTCAAGGAAGAGAAGAAGAGAGAGGAAGCTTAAGTCTCTTCCTACTTCAAAGCTGATTTGACTAACTCCCTAGAATCATGTGTAGAAGACAACATGGAAGGAGAAGCTTCTAGTAGTTATAAGGCAGATTTCTCTTCACCTGAAATCAAGCTAAGGCAAAAAGCTAAGGAATTGGAAGGCACTATGGATGGAATGATGAATAATGTTCATCACATGCGAGACAAATTGAAGAGTATGGCTCAAACGATCTTTGAAATCTTTATCCATCAAGGTTGTTCTACACCATTTCAGCCCACGTATAATGATTGCAGCTCAAGTTCACATATTGCTGATAATGGTATTCAAGTTTTGTCAAAACTTGATAGAATTCATAGGCAAGTAGAACATTTGATTCATGATGTGCCTAGGGGAGAAGTGGTATGTTGCACCTCTATTGATGACATGAAGTTCATTAAGTTTGCCTTGGAGGAGATTAAATCTAGTCTTTTGCACATCATTCATGACAAAGACATAGTGGCCAATATTGGAGTGGAATGAGTTTACCAAAGCGAGGTTGCAAGAAGTACATGAGACTCTAATTGAAGCAGAAAATCAGATTGCTGCTGTTCAATATTCATGGGAGCAAGAAAACAAAAGAAGAGCAGAGGAGCTTCAAAAAATTCTTGATGAGTTGGATCTCATCCAAGAAACATATGATTTGGAATGCTGCCTTGAGAGATCAAGGCATTCAAATTCTCATCAACAAGTTTTTCAGGCTTTTGACAATTTGTTGTATGAAGAAGGTGCTAATAAGGTTTATGTAAATCCTCATTTTGATATTGATGAAGGAATTGCTTCAGAGATTACTGAAGGAGGAAATTTGAGTTTGTCTTCCAGCATTGGATAGTTGATACGAGAGTTGCATGAAGTTGAATCTATTGCTGCTCCTAGTGCACCCACTTAGCAAGAATTGGTAACTCTTGGATCACAAAGAAATGAAGACATTTTTATTGTTCATCAACAAAGAGATGATTGGCATGTTGACGAAGGTTTTATTCATTATTTGATGAGGGTGCTTGTAAGGCTCTTGTCAGATTTTAGTACATCTTCATCTTCACTTAGAGTGATTGATTTTAGAATTGTATTTGATGAAGGATTCATGGAATCTTTCCAGCAAGTCATATCACAAGATTTTGGATTCGATCTCTTCAATGAACAAAGGTTGGTTGAATACTTCTTAGAGTTTCAAGAAGCATCAATTCAGATGGAACGAGCAAATTAGAGGATTCGTGTGAGAGCAGTTCTCCATTTGAGAAGTGGTTCTTCATGGTTGTTAGTTTGGGATCCTGGCATTACTTGGCAAGAAGGTAATGCTGTAAATTTTATGGGGGATAAACCAACATATAATATTCAGAATGTGGTTGTGACCATTTGCTTATGTGTTGGGAAATGTCTTCAATTGAAAATCAGTATTTGGGATCTCAAATATTTTCTTATGAATAATGGAATGCATAAAAAGAAGGTTGGATGGAGAGATAAGTGTCAAAAATTCTGTTTTATGTTAGCTGCTCCCTTCTTTCTATGTCATTGGTTATTTATTTCTGATCATAAATTGGTGTTCTGGGAAGGAAATATCATCAAAAGTTGGTCTATAGTGGCATTGGGACCTTCGATAGGGGTGCCGCCAGCCTTATTCAAGAGCAAATATGCTTATTTTGTTGGAGATTTTCATATTGCAGCTGCTGCTTATTGTTTGGGATGCTGATTTTTCATAAATCAGATTTCAAAATGTCTAAATCAGGCCTGTTAGTTGGTTGGTGTTTTCATTTTTTGACCTCCCAGTCTACTATTAGGACTGATTTTGATCCTCAAATGAGAAAAGGATTGTTTCAGTGCAACCAAAATTCATGTATGGGATGTTCTCTAATGCTCAACAATGGTTTTCAATGCATTTTCTCCTATACCAATGTTTGGGGCAGCGAGTTAGTAACTAATTGGATTCACCAGTTAGAGACTCATGAGGTGAAATTTGTAAGTTTTCCTTGGAGTTATCTCAGTTATATCAGTTTGTTTCAAAAAAGGCATTATACATCTTCGTGGAGTTTTGAGGATGTGATGGAGGATCTGTTGCAAGGAGTTGCTCTTCTCTTTGCAAGAAATGTTGGAAGAATCATATATGCTGATGTGATTCTGTTTGATGTTATGAGGAGTTATGATGAGGAGCATGTCTTTGAGTTGAGAAGACTTTTTCTCTTATTACTCAGGAATGTATCAGATTGTGGGATTGTTGTTTTTGACTCCTTAGAGTTTATAGGATATGAGATGTTGCAGGATGATGATTTCAGTTCCTCCAGGACAATCAGTTTAAGCCACATGTTTGGAAGGAGTGCAGTGCAGTCTTGGGATATTGGTGATGTTTTTGAGATCAGAGGGTGTAGCGTCCGCATGATGGGTCTATATGGAGATGGATTTGGCACCCTAGGATCCTACTTGGCATAGTGAGGATCAAATTGTTTCCTTGAAGTGTGGTGGCATTGCTTGAGGACAAACAATTTTGGGAAGGGTGGATTGTAATGTCCCAATTTTAGCCCTATTCTCTTCAATTGGATTTAGCCTATTTCTGGAAATCTGTAGGCTAAGCTGAAGCAAAAAATTAGGATTTCCTCTTTCAGATGCTTTTTTGAGGGTTTGCTTGCAAAAGATTTCTGATGGTTTTGAAGCGAACTTACTATTTTTGGCATTGGCTATTTTTAGTAAGTCTAAATTTGGCAGTAGCATCATCAACAATTCAACTCAAGTCATCTTGCTATCCTTCAGTTTCAGTTTGGCTTTGGTTATCTCAATGGACTAAGTTTATACTTAGTCAATTTTATGTTACTCAGTTGTACCCCAGGCCTAGGAGAGATAACTTCATGTTGTTTTTAAAGAGGGGACATTATGGGGTCAATTGTGCATTTAATGATTTATTAAATGCTTTATTATTGCATTATTAAGTTGGACGCCTAAAGGGAGGTTGAATAAAGTTTTATTTTTTCAAAAAGTAAAATGCTTAAAGGTGGCGTCCCTCTTGGAAGTTGAAGTGATTTAACTTCTTGGAATTTGAAGTGATTCAGTTGCCAATTGAAGCTTATATATTGAGGCTTTGCGAAGAGTTCTTTATCTTTGGAAAATATTGTAAAGTTATGCTGCTGGTTTGAAATCTAGAATCCGGCTAAGGAAAAGCTTAGCAAATTTACTCCATTTTCGGGCCTGAAACTATAGTTCTCTAGATGGTGGGTTGAGAGTGTGCTTCATCTAGAAGTACATATTGAGCATTATTGTGGAGTTTTGGTGAGATATTTCCAATTTTCATGTTGCTGGTTATTATTTGGTTGAAGGAGATTTTTATATACAGCTTTTTGTATGATTTTATTCTAGTTATGGGTATTTGTTCATAGTGTTTCTATGTATGTGGCGACCCTACTTGGAAGTTTAGATTTTATTTTGCTGACTCTGATTTTTAAGGTGAAAATCGCCCCTCAAGAAGGCCGTACCATGTTGGGACTGCCTTGGAATTCATTCCAAATGATTCTTTGATTTTTGATGCAGTTTGTGGGTTGGAGATTGGGCGCCTACACCTTAGAATACTTATGCAATTTATCTCGCATCATTTGGAGGTATATTTGGAGAGTTATGAACATTTCATTGATTCACAATTTGCTGGTTTACAGTTTCAGTTTGCTGGTTTTTATTATTAGATTTCAATAAGTTCAGTTTTTGGCTTCAATCTTAGTATTTGAGTAGTTTAGAACTTGAAAGAATCATTCCTCTCACATTTGCTCTCATTCTATCATTGTAACAGTTGTAAATTGCAGATTTTTTAATTGTAAGGTTGTCAATTAGTAGTACCATATTCTGAGACTCGGACTCGGCTCGGACTCGGCTAGGGTGACTCGACTCGGACTCGGCGACTCGGACTCGGACTCGGCGCAGACTCGGCAAAATGAAAAAAGTTGAAAAAACCTTAGAAAATTAGAGATTTTTAAAGATTTAAAACTTGTTTCAAGCACCCTTTATTGAATACAACACAAATAAAAGAAAATTTGATCACATACACAAGTATACAATGATCACATAAGTATAAAGTACACAAATTGTAGTTGCGCTGCTGAAGGAAATAACATACTTTGATATATAAAATTAGTCAAATGTATACAAAACTCATGGAATATGAAATCCATGACATCAAATGTTCCATACAAATATGAAATATCAAAAGATTCAAAACAATAGCTATAAGTCTATCACTCTATGCCTATGGCATAGTGGAGCCAGCATCCTTCCTACAAGGCGTCTAAAGGTCCCGGATGATGTTGCAGTTGCAGCCATAGTCTCTGCCTGTGTCTGAGTCCCCATACCCTCTCACCACAGTAGCTATGTCTCCTGCGTGCTCTAGCCTCCTCCTCAGCCATGGCTACAACCTCAGCCTCTCTCTCTGCCTGTCCACCCAATCAAGGTCCTCGTCACTAAAGACTGCGTCTGTAGCCTGAGTGATCCACTCGACTGTGGATCAACCTCCTCTAAACAGATCGGGGTGTTGTCGTGGTCAAAAGCCTTCCTGTATCTGAGCCGAAGGTTGTAATGAACATATACCGGTCATTCATCCTCTCCACTGTCAATCTATTGCGCTTCTTGGAGTGTATGTGCTCAAACATACTCCAATTGCGCTCACAACCGGATGAACTGCATGGCTGGCTCAATATTCGTATGGCAACATTTTGCAGGTTCGGTGTATCAGAACCAAACATCTCCCACCATCCATCTGAGATGAGAAAAAGAAACAAAATCAATCTCATTTCAAGTTTCAAGTTCAAGTTCAACATTTAATAATAAATTATAATATAAAAAGATGAAAATTATGGCCTTAAATATATTTTTACCTGGCATTAATGTTGTCCTACTATCTTTGCACATTTGACGTGCAAAGAAGTCTCCTCGTGCCTTAGTGAAGGCATCTATCTCCTGCACTATCTGTGTAGTAACAGCGGGCAACATTCTCTCTATCGTCGAGTAGAGCCCACTAAGAATTTCTCTATCTGCACGGAGATCACGGCGGAAGTGGAAGGCGGATTTAGGAAACATGCGGCTGCATGGATGGGCCTATGGAGTTGGTTTTGCCATCTCCTATCAATGATCTCCCAAATGGGACGATACTTATCATCAACTCCACCATAGACTGATCTAATGGCCTCTTTGGCCCTATCCATGCCCTCATATGTAGCCCATTGCGGGCTTCTCCCCATCTGCAACTCGTAGGAGAACTAGCAAGGGCTCAATAAACTGCAAAGTGCAAACATGTTTCACAAATAAGTAAGTGTGACTGTCAACGAAAATGAACAAATAAAAGTAAGATATGATTAAAAATTAAAACATAATAAAGAATTAAATGTTACCTTCACAATCTCATCTGCTGGTGTCCAAAACCCTGCCTCATCAAATATGCAATCAGCCACAGCAATCCCTGCAGTGCTTGTAGAAAAGGATGAGGAAGACCACTCCTCACTAGCAAACATGCGCCTCAAAGGTGCCCTTGACCGAATCAAGGATTGCAACATGATAAAATTTGATGCAAACCGAGTGATGCCAGGACGAGACAACTCCCTCAACCCCGTGTATTGCCTCATAAGGTTAAGCACCCATGCATGATTGTAAACAAATTTGCAAATGTTTCTTGCTGATTCCATACATGTTTTTATCCATGGGAGCTTGCCAAGATCCTCCATCATGGGGTCAATGCAATGGGCGGCACATGGAGTCCAAAATATAGTTGGGTGCCTCTCCATCAATAATCTACCAGCAGCAACATAATTTGCTGCATTATCTGTCACCACTTGAACTACATTTTCTTCCCCCACATCGGCTATCACCTCCTCTATAGCCTCACATAAGTATGTGGCATTTTTGAATTGGGCGGAAGCATCAATGGACTTTATGAAGACAGTGTCACCTGAAAAAATAAGCAAAACCAAATTACCAATTATTCAATAAATTAAAAACATAAATCAGCCTTATTAAATTATTAATCACTAAATCAAATTCAAATATCAGTGTATTAAGGTAAGTACAATTACCTCCAGAGGAAACTAGAAAGTTCAACAGCGTCCTATTTCTCCTATCGGTCCAACCATCAGTCATGATGGTGCAACCAATCCTCCTCCATTGCACACGCTGCTCCTCTAATTGTGCTTTCACATCCGCCACCTTTTGAGTCAAAAGTGGGCCCTTTAATTCATCTTCGCTGGAGGCTTTGAACCCCGCCCCACATATGGTTATTGCATCAACCATGTTTTGCCAAAAAGGAGACCTAAAACATGTCATAAAATGAAAAGATTTAAGTTTTTAACTTTAAATTTGAATTCGATAGTGAGATATACAATAAAATTTAAATATAAATTTTAAAACAATTAAACGAAAAAAGAATTACCTGGCTACATGGAAGGGAATGGTGCAGTAGTACCAAAAGTCTACAATTGTTTTTTTTGCTGCATCGTGGGCATCCTTGTTCCAACCCATGCTCTCAAGCGACGGTTGGGAACCAGGAGTAGTGCGTGGTACAAAATATGAGTCCACCCTAGATTTACGAACTCTAGGGCCAATACTAATACTGCCACTACCACTAGCAGTAGCAGCGCCACCAGCACTAGGAGTACGCATAGGAATAGATGGTGCAGAAGCACAAGCACTAGCACTAGGACGATATGGAGGCATGGAAGAAGCATCTCCAACAGCACCAAGTCCCTGTCCAACTCCAACACCTGCCAACTCCTCCCTCTGTCTCTTTCTAATTTCTTTTTGCCTTTCAAAATTTTCTAATTGCACCTGCACTTCACGAACAGCCTCAATAGGTGCTAGGGTGCAGCCCACTGCATCATGGATGGGTATGCGTGCAAGGTGGTATTTCAATCTATTTATGCCTCCATGATATATTGTTTTGCAGTATTTACATTTTGCTTCTCCTCTTTTCATTCCAGGAAAGATTTCAGCATGTTTCCAAGCAGGGTCTTTTCTGACTGGGGTTTGAGACATTGTGAAAATAATAATATGGTTTGATTTGCAAATGAATGTGGCTGCAATAACAAGTAGGTTTTGTAAAATTATTTAAGTTGCAAGTAGGGTTTGTAAATAAAAATGCAAACTATAATAATTTAAAAACAATGATTTTACAAATTACAATGAATTATTTGTTAAAAAAACACAAAAAAAACTGTTAAAATCCAACTTACCTCTTAGATTTGGCTTGGAATGCAATGCAAACTTCTCCCAATCACTAGCAATGAACTTTCAATGCACCTCCTTAGCAGTATGAAGCTTCCCAAATGATATATGACCTTGCTTTTGTTTTAAACAATTTGCTGGTTGCCCTCTCTTCTCCTCCTATTTTCCTTCACAACTCTCTCTTCTCCTCCTATTTTGCCAAAAGAGTGAAATGAGGTTGCTTTTAGGGTTGGAGAGAACATATAGAACAAAAAAAAAACTAACTTTAACTTTTAGTTTTATGTTTTTTTAGTGTTTTAACTTCTTGCTGCCGCGGCCGGGTCACAGGGTCGGGACTCTCCGAGTCTGGGCGAGTCTGGCGAGTCTGGCGAGTCCGGCGAGTCCGGCGAGGCCGGCTCTGGACTCGGCGTGTCCGAGTCCGAGCTCCCCAGACTCGGCCAGGCTGGCTCGGCCCGGGACCCGCCGAGTCATGGCGAAGTGCAGGGAAGTGAGGGGCATCTGGAATACAATTAGTAGTACTAATCCAACCATTGTTATTACTGCATTTAATTGTGCTTTCTAATGCAAACACTTTAACCCTTGGATGGTTTACCGCCAGTGTGGAGGAAATTGATTTTGTAACACATCATTCACCCACTGTTTAAGTGGCGAATCCCCATTGTTGAGTGGATGCCTGCTAAGCGGATGAATTGTATTTCATTGTACTTATCTTTCCCCCCACTGAACAAGTGGTAGTGTGGATTGCTCATGGTCGGATCACCGCCTACATTTCATTTCCAGCTTTGTATTTCAAGTTTAGATTATTGCTAACGATCCCATCACCATAAGCGATCACCTCGCCTTCAATAGGATCTTGGTGAACTTTCTTGGTGAAGGTTACTTTCAAGTTGGATATCTTTTGGGATCTAACGCTAACATTTGGCGTAGTGCTGGTTTGTGATGTGAAAATATTGAGAAAAAAATTAAGGGGCATATTTCAAGGAATTGCAAAAAGAGTGATTGGAATTGTATTTTATTTATAAATGCTAATTTCGTTAAGCTCTCAGTATATAAAATTAATACACAGCCAGATTTTTGATGGTCACAAAATGCCAAACCTTTAATTCTGAATTTCATGCTCAATCTCTGAAATTTTCCTTCAC